>KV017466.1:47713-78571 GCA_001598015.1 Dorcoceras hygrometricum
TATTTCGCGAAATGGAATAGAAGTAGATCCTTCTAAAGTGGAAGCTGTTCGAGATTGGCCTGTGCCTAAGAGTGTCACAGAAATCCGTAGTTTCTTAGGACTTGTGGGTTATTATCGAAGATTCATAGAAGGGTTTTCGAAGATTGCTGTTCCATTAACAGCTTTGACTAAGAAGAACGTTAAGTATAATTGGACTCCAGAATGCCAATCTAGTTTTGAGAAATTAAAACTTGCGTTAGTTGAAGCCCCTGTTTTAACTTTACCGTCAGAGAAAGGGAACTTTGTGATCTATACAGATGCATCAAAAACAGGGCTAGGAGCTGTTCTAATGCAAGAGAGGAAGGTAATTGCTTACGCTTCTAGACAGTTGAAAATTCATGAGAAGAATTATCCTACGCATGACCTCGAATTAGCAGCGGTAGTTTTCGCATTAAAGATCTGGAGACACTACCTTTATGGAGAAAAATGCGAAATCTTCACGGACCACAAGAGCCTTAAATATTTCTTTACCCAGAAAGAGTTAAATATGAGACAACGAAGATGGCTTGAACTGGTTAAGGATTATGATTGTGTAATTAGCTATCACCCTGGAAAAGCTAACGTAGTAGCAGATGCGCTAAGTAGAAGAAGCGTGGGGTTAGCACAAATCTCAGTTCAGATCCCTCTGGCGTTAGAAATCAATATATTTGAACTTGGGATAATTAGAAAGGAAATGCTGCTAAGTTATCAGTCCTCTCGATCCAATCAACGCTCAAAGATAGGATTAAAGAAGACCAAGCGAAGGATGATCAACTCCAGAAATGGAAGAAGCAGGATGAAAACAGAGGAACAAATCTGTATGCCGAAGATCAATGAATTGTTAAATACCAGAGTCGATTGTGGGTACCGCGCGCAGATAATTTGCGCAATGAGATTATGAATGAAGCTCATAATTCGCCGTATTCAATTCACCCAGGAGGAACTAAGATGTTGAAGGATTTGCAAGCTCTGTTTTGGTGGCCAGGAATGAAACGTGACATCTGTAGATTTGTCGCAGAATGTTTAACATGCCAGCAAGTTAAAGCAGAACATCAGAGACCTGCAGGAACGTTAAAACCACTTCCTATACCGGTGTGGAAATGGGATAACATAGCAATGGATTTCGATGTAGGATTACCAGAATAGCTTTGCGTTACAACGCAATTTGGGTTATCATAGACAGATTAACTAAGTCTGCTCATTTTCTTCCTGTAAAGACAACTTATGATTTGAATAAGTATGCAGAGTTGTATATCAAGGAAATAGTTAGACTTCATGGGATTCCAAGTTCTATAGTATCAGACAGAGATCCTAGATTTACTTCGAGATTCTGGAAAAGTTTACACCAAGCCTTAAGAACAAAATTAACCTTCAGTACAGCGTTCCATCCTCAAACCGATGGACAATCAGAAAGGGTAATTCAAATACTGGAAGATTTGTTACGGGCTAGTGTCCTTGATTTTTCAGAAAGTTGGGATTCTAAATTACCGTTGATTGAGTTCACCTATAATAACAGTTATCAGGCATCGATAGAAATGGCACCATACGAAGCTCTGTATGGTAGAAAATGTCGATCACCAATTCTTTGGGATGATGTAGGTGAAAGAAATGAGATAGGACCTGATATTATAGAACAGACTTCAGAAGAAATTAAAAGAATACGTGAAAGAATGAAGACTGCTCAAAATAGGCAGAAAATTTACGCAGACAATCGTCGAAGAGATTTGAATTTTGATATAGGAGATCACGTGTTCTTAAAGATTTCTCCAATGAAAGGTGTTTTGAGATTTGGAAAGAAAGGGAAGTTAAGTCCCAGGTATGTTGGACCATTCCAGATCTTAGAACGAGTTGGATCGGTAGTTTATCGTTTAGCGTTACCTCCTCAAATGTCTACTGTTCACAACGTGTTTCATATTTCTACGCTTAGAAAGTACATTGTGAATCCTTCACATGTACTCAGTTACGAACCTATTCAATTGGAACCAGACTTGACTTACGAAGAAATTCCAGAAAAGATTTTAGCAAAAGAAAATCGTAAGTTAAGAAACAGAACTATCCCAATGATCAAAGTTCAGTGGACAAACCACTCAGAAAGAGAAGCAACGTGGGAAGTCGAATCTGATATGCAGAGGAACTACCCAGATCTCTTTAAGTAAGTAATTTCGGGGACGAAATTCTTTTGAGGGGGTAGATTGTAACGACCAGATCTTTTAGAAGTCCACAATTAGAAAGATATGAGATTGAGGGATTACAATGCTATTTGATTCGATTCTTGAATTGATCGAGTTTCAGATTTTTGTCTATACATTGTTTAGCTTTTCTTTAGTTAAAGGCTAAATACCAGATTTCATGATTATGCGCGTACAGATTTCATCTTTTGCGCAATGTTCAGTCTTCATTCGATTATGGGTTAAAATTCTAATGTTAGAATGCAATTACAATATATGTCTAGTGATTTCTGCAAGCCAAGTGAATCCTTTGTTTTAACTAAAATTGCAATATGCATCTTTTCATTTTAAAAATCAGAGCACGCTTATAATGGATTTTGGCATATTGATTAAACGTGTGTCTTTCATTAGACTTTGTAAGTCATATAAATAGGACATTAAGCTGCTTCATGCATCATTACTTTTAAATCAAATCATTTTAAGCGGTGTTCTCTTTGAAGAAGCCGAGCAAAGTTCTTTCAAAACATTTTAAAGGACACAGGCGGTGCGCAGGAAGTTACTGGATTTTCTATCGTTGTTGTGTTAAAGAAACCAGGCAAGTAAACTCTGTTTCTTGTTTACTCAATAGAAAGCATATATTCAATTCTGTTTTTATGATTATGTATGGTTTTAAAGATAAAGAAGATAGCTACTGCTGTTCTTCAAAGAAAACTAGAAGTTCATGCTCTTTTTCGAAGAAGTTGAGTTTACTGTATTTTGATTTATGGATGTTTTAGAAAATGGTTTTATGATGTTCTTCTAGTAAAGTCTTGAGTTTTCCAATGATTTCTTTATCGAAGTAGCTTACAAGTAGCTTATTCGATCACTTTCATAAGTTCCTGTAAGATATTTCGAGTTCTTCAGAAGAAGGAAATCGTGTACTTCATGTTTATCCACACGGTTAAGTATGAGATCTGGTTCTTATACCTTCGTGGAATTTCTATGGTAAACAGATCTCTAAGAGTAGAGGTTTGTTTATGTGATAAGTTAATTCAGATTCCTATTTTTATTCGAGAGATCTGAATTGATTCTTTTTCGTTGAAACGCTTACGCAACATCCAGATTTCTACTGTTCCTTTAATTCAGATCTTTCCTCCTAAGTATGAGGTCTGGTTTTGTTAGTTTGTTGACTTTTGAAAGAATCGTTGACATCTGATGGGAATAGTCTCATTAGGTGAGATCTGATTTACTCGTTTGTTGGGTAAGATCTGATGACGTCACTCATTAGTTGCGTTGACATCTGGTTGACCAACAGAGATCTGTTTTATTTCTTCTTCGATATGATTCAGATTTCTACTATTCATGAAAAACAGATTTCACCCTTTACTTCTTCAACGCTTCTTTGATTGAGATAGAAAGCATAGTTTCGGATTCCTCATTCATTTTCGAATCATTTCAAAGATGTTTTCGATTCAACTAACAGATTTAACTAGTATTTTTATTCAGTTTTCATTTTCGCAAGCATTACAAGGAAGTCCATTACAGTTCCAGAACATCAATAGACGAGAGAAAAACAGTAAACGTATAAAGGGGAGAAAACAGATTTCACGAAAGAAAGAAAGAGCAGAACATGTTTTAGAAAAATGTTTTAAGTTATGACAACTAAAAGGGTCCCCCATGAAGGATTAGGATTACGGTCGACGGACTGTATACCCCTTCAAAAACCAAGGAAGGATCAGGATTATGGATCGACGGATCTATATACCCCTTCAACTATAAGCCATGACTGATATCAGGAGTTTGATCAAACGAAAGGACTAAATGTTTAAAGTGTTGTCATAATTTGCAGAAAATGAATGAAGAGCACGAGTGTGATTTTAATCACTGCTCTAAAGAATGTTTAACGAAAGTGTTTTCAGAATTGAGTTATGATTTATGCCTTCGTTTACCTTCAGATTTCACAGTATTGTTGTACGCTTGTTTATTCTTGAGCGTATTCCATGTTTCAGACTCCAGTATGTTTTAGCTAGTGAAAGTTTGTGTGATTTGCTTTCATTATTTCCAGACTTTACCTGCTGAGCCTTTGGCTCACTAGTTTTCATTGAGTGCAGGTAATGAACAGTTAGGAGCTGGAGGGAAATGAACAGAAGGGAAGGAAGTGTTTATCGTGGACACCAGACTTCAGCGTCTTCTTTCTTTTCCAGATCTCATTGTTCTTTTTTGGAATTAAATTATTGTACAGAGCCTTTGTAGTTATTTTGTATTATAACAGATTTCAGGTTTAGTTATTTTGTAGAAATCTGTTTCCAGACTTCGTAATGAAAGAATGAAACTATTTTGTTCAAGTACCAGATTTCTATTTCCGCGCCTTTTTAATTATGGGATTTGACTCTTGTTTCACTCCTATAAGTTAAGTAGCGATCCTTTATTTGATTGTTCGTAACCTTTATTACTTTCAATTGAACCCCAAAACTTATAATTTCCGCTAAGAAAAGTACGGGTCGTTACACTAAGAGTCCTAAAATGTCTCTAAAATAAGAAAACTTAATGTCCTACAGAGGTTTTGTGAAGGTATCAACAACTTGATGATATGTTGAAAAATGCTCCAGAGATGTCCGTTTTCAGAGTGTGCTCTCTTATGAAGTGATGTTTTATGTCAATATGCTTGGTTCTGGAATGAAGCACAGGGTTCTGAGTAATCGCAATCGCACTTGTGTTGTCATAGATGATGGGTGCTTCAGCAGCATCAATACCATAGTCTCTGAGCTGTTGTTGGATCCACGAAACTTAGCATAGCAGCTCCCAGCTGCCAATTTGCGTTGTCTGAGCTATAGACGTATCTATCTACGTTTGCTTTCTTACTGAACCAAGATATCAATCTATCACCCAGGAACTAACAAGTTCCGCTTGTGTTGTGCTGATCAATCTTACAACTTGCATAATTGCATCAGAATATCCAATCAAATTGAAACTTGAATTTTTGGGATACCAAAAACATATGTTTTGAATGCCCTTTAAGCCCCCGTTTAGACAAGTTTTTTTAAAAAAATTTATAGAAGTGTTTTTTTAAATATTTTTTTAAAACATTTTGAAATTTTTTTAAGTATAAGCATGTGTTTAGACAATTAATTTGCAATAATTTTAAATTTAAAAAGTATTTAGGAAACTAGAAAATGATTTTGGTTGACAAATAGTTAAAAAAAATTAATTTTCATATAAATTGCACATATATTTTATATTGTAAAAATATCATAAAATATCTTTAAGTTATTTTTTAAAAAGCATACTTCAAAATAGTTTTTTGTATAAAATTTCAAAAATGTTTTACAAAAACTTATACAACACATATTTTAAATTTCTTTAATTCTTAAAACATTAAAAACATTTTTAAAAAACGTGTCCAAGCAGAGCCAAAATATTTTAGAATACGTTTAAAAGCAATGAAATGAGAGTGTTTCGGATCAGTTTGAAATCTTACAGACATACACACATTGAACATAATATTCGGTCTGCTAGCAGTTAAGTACAGTAGCAATCCAATCATCCCACGAGACAGGATTACCTCAACGACAGTTCCAGCTTCATTTTTATCAAATTTTATGGATGCACTCATTGGAGTAGCAGCAGCTGAACATTTTTCCATCCCGAACTTCAACAAAAGATCTTTGGTGTACTTAGTTGTGTTGATGAAGATACCACCCTCAAACTGATCTGATATGAAATTTTGTTGGTTTGCTTTGTCATTGGTTTGCTTTGTCACAATCTTGCTCTAAGTTTTATCAAGAATCGAGTTGTCTGATAGGATCGAAAAACTGACAGCAGATCACGCGCTGCGAACTGGAACAGATTGCACGCAATCTGAACTATGAAAAATAAAAACTACGAAAGCTGCAATAGCTCCAGTTCTTGAAATCTACGAGCGCTGAGAAGTATATCAGATCTGGTATAAAAACCAAGGCGGAAAACATCAGATTATACCCTCTAAAAATTGAAAGCTGTTGGTTTTAAATATGCGATGCAAGTAAGAAACAGAAAAGCTGTAAACTGAAAACTGTAAAGAACTCAGCTGTTTGTTTATAGATGTTCAGAGCTGAATCTTCTACGCCTCATTTTCTTCCAAACTGGAAGGATTTCACTAGAAGACTTTAATTATTACAGCTTCTGTAATAACCTGATCCAACAGCCCGCAAGCTGCGAGAACTCCTAGCACTCCACGCCTCACACCAGCCCGCAATCTGTGTGAGCTGCGACACTATGAACATGTTTAATGTCTCTGTTCAAATACCACAATGATTCTGCTTCTCACATTCACTCTAATCTGTTTCGCTCATCTCTCAATATGTGAGTGAATGTGTGTGTGTAAGATTACAGTGGAAGCTCACTCTCTCTCAAGCATTTTCTCACACGTTGGGAAGTACTTCTTCAAAGCTGATATATTCATCATCTTCCCAAGTTGTGCAGTCGATTATAATAATTCTACGTTTGAGCTCTCGGCTATGCACCAGCTCACACCTGGACACAACTCTCAGCCTGTACACCAGTTGCCAGTTGTCACTTGTATATACCAGTTGTCGACTATTTCACATGCTCTCTTTTTGTGTTTCGTGCATATATGTCGTTGTGTGCATGCTTGTCTTATTCGTTTGAATCTTCTGTGTATATGTAGTCTTTGATAAATTATTACCGTTGGATAGAGCCCTTATTTTGTGCTTGTCAATCTGATCTTTAGCCATGACATAAGGCTCTTTCCTCTTTTGGCGAAATTCAAAGGCTCTTTCAGCTCGGACAAAATACTGTTTGTCATCGCTTGTTCTGTTCATTGCTCGTACGGTTTGCTTGACTTCGTTTGACCAGCTCTGGTCTTATATGCTACGATGTTCCTCTAAGTTGATCCCTGAGCTGATCCTCTACGAATCTCCCTCTAAGTTGTTCTTGTTCTTGCTCTAATCTGCTTCGTACTGCTTTGTTCTACTCTAATCTACTTCGTACAGCTCTGAGCTTTTTCATTCTGTATTATAAAGCTCTGATCTGCTTCGACCTTCTTTATACAGCTCCGAGTTGTTTTGTTCTTTTCTAAGCTGCTCTTGTTCATCATCTGCTCTAATATGCTCTAATCTGATTCTGTTCACTATGAGCTAATCTGATACGAAGCCTGCTCTGATCTGATCTGCCTATTCTGTTCTTCTCTCAACCGATAAGCTGATCACTCAGTGCTGCTATGTTCTGATATACTCTAAGTTGATCTGTTCTGTTAAGCTCTAAGCCGATCTTTGAACCGAATATTGTTCATATGTTCTTACCTGAACCTGCTCTTCTCTAAGTTGTTCACTCCGAATCGATTCATCTGATCTGATCAGCTGAACTGTAAGCTGAACTCTGATCTGCACTTGATATCTGAACTAAACGCTTCTCTCCTGAGCTGATACCTGCTCTGAACTGGTTTCATCTGTGCTGATCTTCGCTCTAAGCTGGATCAGCTTGGATGTCGTCTTCTGGACCAGTTTGGACGTCCCCTACTGTTCTAACTTGAACATTTTCTTAATGGCAATCAATTCGTCGCTTTCAGCTCGCGTCTGATCTGCTTCCACTTGCTTCTGATCTGCTACAACTCGCTTCTGATCTGAACTGCTACAGCTTATCCTGCGCACTCAATTAAATCGTTAGAAACATAACAACGGGTTTTGTGTTTAACAAAATTAAAATTTGATCTGTTACACAGATCCAACATTGTCCTTACTCGGTTAAGCCCTAATCAGATGTGATACAAACATGTTTGTATGTCTGATCTGTTCCACTTTTCCTCTGAGCTGATTTTGTTATCACCAAAACTTAGAATATTTTTTTTAACAATTGCTCTAAACTGATCTCTTAACGTTCTAAGCTGATATGCTTTTTAATGTATTCTGTTCTATATGATGATGTTATCAATGATCTATATGCATAGTTCATCTGATCTGATCTGACTCGCTCATCTGATCTGAACTCTAATATGCTCTTGAACATCTGATCTGACATGTTCTCATCTGTGTTTGTGCTGCTGATTTGTTCATTGTTCTTCTATACTATTCTGGCTCAGCTGATCTGATCGCCTCATCTGATCTTGATAGCTGATTTACTTCGGTGTTCTATCTAAGCTGATTCAATCCAGTTGAGCTACCTTTAGCTCTTGAGCTGACCTACTTCAGTTGGTCTGTTCTTGGCTACTGAGCCGATCTGCTCTACTCTTCTTAGCTACTATGTTCGACCTTATCTGTATAGTGCTTCTCAACTGAGCTAGCTGACTCTTTTGCGTTTATACTGTTCAGCTGATCTCTCTGCACTTGTACTCATGGTGTTGTTTTCAGCTGATCTGATCTTATCTTCTATGCTGCTCTGATCTGATATGTGATGTGCTGATGTGCTACTGCTCTCTGTTCTGCACACTTGATTAAACATGTTAGCAACATAACAACAAGTTGTCTCATCAAAATCAAGATTGAGCTACTAGCAAATACAACATATAGCGTCAAATTATCATCCTTGAAGCATTGGAGACGACATATCAGACAAGATTAGTGCATTTTCAACTTCACAAATACAGATACTATTTACAGTTCAAAACTTGGAATTTGATCTATCGAAGGCCATGGAGCTTGACCTTGGTAAACGATCCTATCAATGATACTTCTGTAAGGATCTTCATTTCTTTTCTTTTGCAGGTAGGACAAGTTTGTTTCGACTTCGGACTTTACTTGCAAGTACACTAGTCTAGCTTGCTGTCTGTCCTTCAAAACCTCATCTCTTCCCATCGTTCGAATTGGCTTCCCAAACAGGTAGTACAGCCGGCCAGCTGGAATCTTTGGCAATAGTGCCGGGAGATATAAAGGTTGGTTACCGACCTCTCCGGCCATTCCATCCCTATGATCAGAATTACATGCATGAGATCTGTCAGCATATGAATATAGTTTCTAAGAGTTAAATGTGAGGACAAAATCAAGTTCGTGAAAATCTGGACAACTTCATCTCTGACTCCTCCAGAGGACATATTTAAATAGGGAAGCAGGCATATCCAAAATTGTTCCAAGCTTTCAAGCTATTAGTGCGTTTAAGAAATAACTTTACAACCATTTTGTAAGAACATACAACCATGTTAAAACATTGAGTAGAAACTTCCTGTATTGACATAACATCGTGAGAATGCGTCGATTATTCATCAGTATATGCTGGTTACCTCACATTAAAGGACGAATATCTTTTATTGTTTCTTCTTATACTATCACTCAAAACTGGTACTTTCATCAAGTCATCGTAGTCCAAAACTATCTGCAAGTAGCAGAGGTCAACATGTAATACCTCACCGAATTGCAATAAGCATCATCACTAATCAAACTTTCAAACAGTTTATAAGCCAATCAATTTAAAGGCTATGCAATCAACTTTCACTGCTGCTAGCTCCACACAGTTAGACCAATACATGACACTACTTACCTTGGCTATGTCATCTTCACCAATGCCTCCAAACGGCACAATTGTAGCCCCAAATCTTGCAGCCATCCTTACAAATTCAGGCTCCTCGGGCCAAAATAATTTATACTCTTCACCCTTTAAAACACAAAACATGTCATCTCTGAAAACATTTTTAATTGAAGAGCCATAAAAACAAAGTATTTAAACAAAGTATCCCCCTTTGCTGGAATTCAACTCCAACGGCTAGTTGTATATTAGGCATTACAACATTTAAACAAAGTTTCAATCCACAATTGCTCCAGCCAGTAAATGTAGGATTAAGGAAAACGCTACCCCTTGAAAGTAAAAACACCTCCTAACTTAGTCTTCTCAATGGTTTTCAATGTGCATGCCTTATAAGCAAAACCCTATAGATGAGAAAAGGTTAAACTATTAACATAGACCTAAATGGTCAATTTTTATGTAGACGTGTTTATTCAAAACGACCTGCCAATAATAAGATCTAATCTCCAATGAAAAGATCAAATAAAGTGTGCTAATTTATTAGGAAAATCTCAAATACCATCATTCAATGATTATTGGCAAAGTTGATGCAGGACTTGTATCACAAACCTTACGGTGTAAAGCCTCACGAGCACCACCAGGATAAAGAAGGACGTGAGATTTCATCCTCAACAGCTTGAAAAGATTACTTGGACTTACACATAGGGCACCATATAACCTAACAAAATCACACACTGAGGATTCTTTGGTTTCACCTTCAAGAAAATGTGAGAATAGCGTGGGGTGTGCGATCCCACGAACCATTATTCTCATCTCCCGCAGAAATTCTGCTACTAATGGGAAGATTTCTAATCCCATCAGCATGTGATTTCCAACTAACAATACCGGGCCATGTCTAGGGACCCCAGATAGGCCTCTCACTATTGTTCCATCTTCCATTGTTGATAGCATTACAGGGCTTGTGTAGTTGTGATACCATCTATTGAATTCGAAATTTCAAAGAAATTAAGACGACATTGATTAAATAGAACTTAAGAATTAGTTTGTGCAAAAAACCTTTTGATTGCATTTTTTCTCTACATGTTCTCATCCGAAATCTTTTCATTTCAATTGATGTCGTGATCCATATACAATATATTTAGATAAACTAAGGACGATTATGAATTAACATATGTTTTCTGAAATATAATTCATATCTAAATATTGAAAACAAAGTGGTATAGTTTTCGGAAACAGAAAACAAGAAATATCCTTCAACATATCATATAATACAGGGCCACAAAGTTTGTTTGGAGAATATTATAAGGACCACTAAAACGAAAATACATGTTAAGTCACGGTTGTGAAAAATGATCCATACCTCACTTACATGGGATAAAGCCTTAGTGTCTGTTGTTTGTATAAAACTCAAGTTCAAGAAGAATTAGAATCAAGTTACCTAGAACTCTCGATTAGTTGCTTAAACTCAGAAATACTTGGAGGCAGAAAATCCACGACCAAATCATGATTCTTAGTGCGGCGGTAGGTGCCAGTAGCTTTTATAATTGTCAATAGATTAAATCCATCCTCCTGTATAAGTAGGTGTAAATCATAGTAGCAATAGTTAGTAAAAGGAGTTAAAAAAACTTATCACCTACCATTAATATGTTATGCCTCTTGTCCTTAAAGCATCGTATTTCGCAATTTTGTATTGATCTCAAAATCCTCCAAGCTTCTTCTCCACTAGGAAGCATATCATCCTTTCCACTAAGATTCAATTGCAGCATATAAATTTTAGTCTCAACAACGCTTGTCAGATATGATAATTTGCACATGTGGTGTAGAGAGAGGGTGTCTAGCAAGAACAATTTCCCCTTCTATCATAAAATTATATACTATTATATATGTAGGGGTGTGTGTGTAGCATATGCAAGTCAAAATTATTCATCACATATACTCACCTATGCCTAATTTTGGACTCTACTGCTACTTCACAATATTCCAAAATATTAACGGATGATAAAAGTAGAGGTTTAAAGTCTTTAAAACTTACTACGATTTAAAAGTTTAAAAATCAATTGATAGCATAAAACGTAATTACTGTGGGAATTTTCCTTTTGAAAATATTACAAAAACATCAAGATGTGAAGAGACCTAGCAAGAACAAGTACTTGAGCCTTAACGGCATGAAGACGAGAGTTAGCATAAGCTGCTGCTTGTTTGAGCTGCTTCAATCTCCAAACAAGGGTTTCTTTGGGCAGGATTTCAGCCAAATCCTATCCATTTGCAACCAAGAAAACTTTCAATATAAAAAAGGTATGAAATTGTGATTAATTTACAAAACGAATGGAAATCTTCATGTGCCAAAACAGCATTTTAAGAAGGAATGTCTATAACAAATTTACACTCTTGTTATTTAAAAATAATTAACCCAATTTATTATATAACTTTTTTTAATGGTGTTATAAACTCTATCAAACTTTTCATACAAGTCAGTATAGGATTATATAATTTATATGATCATGTTTGATCACAAAAATTCCGCATCACATTCCTTGATATAGAGTCTTATTTAATTTTGATCAACTCAGGGAAGATTATATAGGTTTAAAATTATTATGAAACCTTACAAAAAGGCCCTTCAAAGTCCTTTTGTTGAAACATAAGGATGGGTAAAAATTACTGGAAACTGCTACGAAGGAAATGCAGCAGAATCAAAATATGGAGATCACTCAACATAGTTCAAAACCTTCACTTTTACTCGACATACTGGCAGAATTAGATAATATTTATTGTAGCCTCGACTTATGAAAGAATTAGAGTTCTTTCTGTATGATTGGAAGTTTACATTCTAAAAACAATTTATCTCATACAACACCTATAATGGAAACATTTAGGCACTCTTTGACCACATGGAAGTTTAGATAACAAATATTTTAAAAGAGGACGGAGATATTTTGTCGTAAGAGGCATTCGTTAGCTGAGGAATATAGTTTTCTAATTCTATATCCATTTAAATTTGTATTGTATGTATTAATAGGAAATAGTCCTATAAATTTAATCTCATCTTGCTCTCACTAGTACCTCGTAGTATTGTATGGCTAGCCCTTCATAACCTGATTTATAATACCGGTGAGGGTCTTCACTAACCCCACTTGTAATAGTGCAAAAACAGAAGAATGTACTCACACGAAGCCACGGTTGAAGGGCAGCAATGTTTCCAGCCAACTGTTTAAAATATTGCATAGGATGCTGCACTGGGTTACTGATATTAACTTTCACCATCTTCAGTGGATCAACTACTTCATAATAAGCATAAGAAAGAAAAGTTGAGTTATTTATAAAATTTTGGTTTTAAGTACAAATTGCAAAACCAGATATCCATTTAAATATTGGATCAATGATTGTATCTTATGTGACTATGTTTTAAAGTAACCTCGGCAGCTGTAAACGAAACATATAGTAGAGTCAAACCAGATTCATATTTTCGTAACAGAACTGTGTGGTCCCAAGTATGGTTTGAACATGAGTTTGAGTTCGAGCTCAATACCTTAGAGGCATTGCCAAAATCTACTATGTGCAATAGGATTGCTCCATAGCTCATTAATTTGATACTATACTATTACGTATAAGCATTTTAAATACAAATTTCTTGACAATATGCGCGAGCTATCTTTCTTTTGAATACCAAAAATAAATCGATGCTGGTCACTTTGATTGCTAACTTTTGGGTTCTGTGGCAAAACCATCACGTAGTTTCTAGCACAGAACAAGGGTGAAATCAGACTAACAGGCGAATACATACCCAAAATCAATCCTAGAAGATAAGGAACTGTTGCATGAAAATCATCAGGCAATGTCTCCAATGAATGGAGAAAAAGCGGCAGCCGTGACCTTTCGAATGAAGTAGCTGAAAGAAGTTATAATACACATCAGTTAAAAAAAGTGCCCCACTATTACCAACAGATCAAGCTTCAAGTACAGAATGGCATACCCGGGTTAGCAAGTATTAGTACAAGGTCTATCTGAGGATTACGCGCCGCCACTGCAAGAGCCAAACACCCACCGGAAGAATCTCCGACTATATAAACGGGTTTGTTTGGAGATACAGAATGCTCGAACTTTAATGTTCCTTCCACCCATTCTACCAACTCTGGCATTTAATCAAACATCTCGTTCTCAATGTGCAACCATGATGAAAAAGGATCGAAAAACTTAATGGGCGGGAACGGAAGACATTTGAAGGTTTTGCGTAACAAGTGAACAAATTTAACATGAAAGTGGTTGAACTTTGCCATTAATCCCACTTGGTTAACAGAGAATTGAGACCTTGAAACGGCTTCCGATCGTGAACTGGGATATGCATGCATCTCACGTGAAAGACCCTACATAGGAAATCAACCTTTAATAATAGTAAAACAGTTCCGACACTTCTACCTTTCAAGTGATTAGAAGTCCAGATTTTTAACATTTAATAATTTTTAATTAAAAAATTAATGAATATTGGAATTATATCTAGCATGGTTCTGTGATTAAAAGTCCACAAATAAAAAGAATAGTGTGTAAATTCTAGAGAATAATTTTGATTTTAATTTTGTAACTATTGTAAAAGGTGGTTATAATTAGCAATTGAAAATATTTTAAAGAATATTAAAGAAATAAAACGAGTAGGTGATTTCAAAACTATTTTCCATTAAATGTTCATCTGAATCTTTATATAGAATCATGAGAACTTTTTGACATTTTATAGTGTCACCTATACTTCATTTTTTGGAGTTAATTGAGTTAATAATATATTATTGACAATTGAATACATATAGAATACCATAAAGTTTTAAAAAAAGTTACATAACTTTCTAAAACATTACAAATACCCATGTTGACTAGCACCAATCTTTTATTTGATTTATAAAAAATTGAATTGAATACCACTAACTTTTAAAATACTCCTGAAAAGCTAATAAAATCTAAAGCCAATACACATCCCTTAAACTTCATATTCCAAGCAAAATTAAATGGAGTTATTCGTTTTTGAAATTGTTTGTTGGGGTACAAAAGATTTCAGAGCAAAAGTACTTATTTAGAGAGGAAAAAAAGAAAGACGTTTTTCTCCTAAACAACAATATGTTTGAGATAGTAGTTTCTTTAGAAAAAAGAAGAAAAAAACTTAGAAATAACTTAGAAACTGAATTTCTTCTTCTTAAACATCTACTTCTCTTGTAAACATTAAAAGAAAATCATTTTCTTCTAAAAAAACCTTTTTCTTTTTTTTGTTTTCTTACAAAAAACATTCTTCCTTATATATAAAAGAACTAATCAGATATTCTATAGAATGGATCCCATATACGAGTACACAATAATACCTTATTTTCAAAATAAAATATAATAATAAATATTTTAATTAGACCGTCGTCTCAACTAGGAGTGTCAATTCGGATGGGTCGGGCGGGGTCGGATTGGGTAAAAAATTTAAAAAAAAATTATGACCCGAACCCGAACCAAGCCGAAATGTATCAACACGAACCTGATTTTTTTTCGGATGGGTTCGGGTTGGGTTACATTTTTGTGTCAATTTAGGTGGATTCGAATTGGGTTGGGTAAAAATTTTAAAAAAAAATCTGACCCGAACCCGAACCAACCCGAAATGTATCAACCCAAACCTGATTTTTTTCGGATAGGTTCGGGTCGAGTTTTCGGGTCGGTCAGAATTTGACACCCCTGGTCTCAACAGAAAAGACCTACTTTCCTAGAGATTGATGATGCATGATGAGGCCAAGACCAAGTCCATCAATACCTGTGGGCAATTCAATTAACAGAGACAAATATAAGAAACCAACCTTTTTAATAGGCGATATAGGAAGTAGAGCTGTATGATAAAAAGAAATGTAGTTACCGGGCAAGAAGAGAAGAAGAGGTGAATCTTTCAGAGGAGGTCCACAAGATAAAGGTGTGAACCATCTTGGTGGCCCTCCATCATTCCTAATCAAATCTCTTGCATAATCAAAATAATCCCTCATGCTTTGAGGGCCAAATCCATCGTCCCATAAAGCCTCCAAGTGCTCTTCAATTTCCCCCTCATTGATTCCCTCACAGTATGCAAATTTCTTAATCTTATTCGAACCCAAAGAAGCCGTCCTTCTACTCTCCTTCACTCCAAAACACATTCCATTTATCTGAGAAATCGAAGATTTGAAATCCAAACCATGGATGATATGATTTGGTCGTATCCCCAACACTTTGATAGTTGAAGCCATGGCTAGCCTTTTTTCTTTTCTTTCTCTTTTTAAGAGGAACCTTGGATCGAAATTTTCAATAAATATTTGAACTATATATATATTCACCAAAGGTTGGAAGAAATTATCGACACACCGAAAGCTGAAAAGAATTCGAGGAAAAAAAACGTGAAACGAATCGAGTAAAAATGTACTCAGAAATACAAGAAGAATGCAAATGGTTTTCATGAGACGTTGAGAAATAGTATATTATTATATGAAAAAGAGTGCTTCACATGGAAATTATTTATGATGCAGTCTTCACATAAAAATAATCTTAAAAGGGCTTTTATTATTTTTTTCATCTATATTAAATGAGAGAGCAGGTAATGAGTCGTTGAAAGTCTAAACTAAATTTTGATATCTTAAGCTCATGGGGTGTCTGATATTTTTTGGGAAAGGATAGTAGCTGGAACGAGTAAAAGATGCATTAGGAAATCGACATGGGATGTGAAATATATATATATATATATATAGTTAAATGTGCTTTGAATATCCAAATTTACAGTTCACTCAGTTTAGGAAAAAAAAATTTTTTTTACTCCTTGCCGCAAAAAAATGTCTCTCCATTCTATGAACCCACATGTTTTACTTGGATGAAATAATTACTAAAAACCGGAAATATAATATTAATATATGATTTTTGAGTACCATCTGTTTCAGATTTGATACTAATATAAGATTTTTGAGTACCAAATATATATATCAAGTTATGGAATTAATAACACAGTTGTTTCGAGATGAAGTGGTGCAAATTGAATTTTTTGAAATATGATAGCAAATATTGACATAATAAATTTGCTTCACTTTTATACTAGAAATATTATAGTTTGTACCAAATCTAAAACCTTTTACACTCAAATATCATATATTAATTTTAATATTTTGTACGAATTTTCATCCGTAAAATAACATGTCGAACTAGGAAGTGTATTGATATTTTTTTTGGGACAAAAGTATAAATATATTTTTTTTTCTGATAGAGACTGAATCCAGTACAGATATTTAAAACGAATTTACTCATAATTAATTCATATTTATTCATGCATAATAGTTGTGGGGACTTGCTACTGGCTGCTAGAAATTTGTATTATTATAATTTTTCATTCCATAAGTCGTAGACTTGCTATAGGTACGAAAAGATTACAGAGGTAGATGCAAGTATGTTATCTTTTTTGCCTTGTTTTTTTGCGAGTTTGCCACCGACGTGACGTCGGTGGATTTCGATATTTTGACTGTAATTAAATTAACTGCCCTAAAAGTTGAGGAAATCAAACATTTCCAGTTGTAATTGGAATCCAAGTGGAAGCCACAGATTTATTTTTCATATACCAATCCGTAGGCTATTGTAAACACAGAAATGCTCCTATTATGAAATTATCTGCACGTGAGTCTCTACTTTCTTCTTTTACACACAAGATCCTCTCTCTTTTATTACAAATTATGATTTCTTCCGTAATTTAATGGGTATCACTATAGTCCAAAAAACCATCTACTTGTGGTAAAATATCACCCTACTTTTATACACAAGATCCTCTCTCCTTATAGAAAATATCACCCTGCTTTTATACACAAGATCCTCTCTTTCATTCCGAAATATGATTTCTTCCGTAATGTAAATGATTTAGATTACTATAGTCCAAGAAAAAAACATCTTGTTGTGGAAAAATATCACCATACCTTTAGTGTAATATCCTAAGAGTGATTATGACATGATCGAATTAAGACAGATGGGAGTTTAGAGAAGAGTGAATAGACTCCTTCAAAACATTTGTCTTTTAAAGTGTTTGAAGCAAACTCGCTAAGCTATCAGCTGACCGTAGTTCCTTTCTAATCTGATCTCTTAAGCAATAAAAAATTTATACCGAAAAGAAGCATTTAATGTTAAGTACTATCATTGAAAAGCTACAAGATAAACATTAAATGTCCAAGTACAATTTTTTGAGAGCCTACAAGAATTCAAACCAATATGAATACCATTTGAATTAATTAACATTAGACCATCAGTTTATATATAGCCGGGGAATTAAACTTGAAGAAGATCCATCAGTGTGTAAGACGATGCCTTATTACACCCTTTGCCTCGTCCAACTCAAAGTTGGCACCAGAGAATTCCGAGCTGCTGAAGAAAGCTTCCAGATCACTGATTCCATGATCGAGCGCCTGAGTGGATGTTAGTGAGTTAGTCTAACTTTACTTGATCACCCTCTGACTCTTAAATGACAACCAAGAATTCAAGGAGCGTACACAACAATTTCGGTCCAAAGTGCTGATAGTGTAAATTACCTTGCTTTGCAGTTCTGCTATCTTTACATCAACATATGAAAATTTTGCAGTAGAACCAGACATGATTTCTTCGAATTGCAGGGCATCCTTCACAAGTCCTCGGAGAAGGTGCAGAACAACACCATTGAAATCCCTTCTGAATGTCATGTATCTTTGGAAGCTCAGCAAAAGTTTTAAATATTTTGATATGAGCCTTCAGATTGAGAGGCTTTGGCTTGAAAAAAATTAAAATTTGGAGTCGAATAAGTTTTTTGACACAATGACAGTGGCCGATTCACGTATACCTTCTGCAGAGCTTTCTGTACACCAAACTTTTGGGTTGAGATGAACGATTCAAGCAGCACACGAATGGCCATGTCTACATCTTCTTGAATGACATGCTGTCTGAGGTGAATTCTTGCATGAGCTTCAGACATTCGTATCATTGATTCTATGTGTCTCACTGCAATAGGAACTCCTTGCCCATGCTAGAAAGAATATACAACAAAACAATATCATTTATCATTGATCAGTTCACAATTGTTTAGGATCAAAAACTTTGCATAAGTGAAATCTCACAGATGATTCTATTCGTAATTCAGCATAAACTTGTGCAAGCTTGTTTAAATCGGCATCATGCAACCTTGGGAATACATTTAGTTTAGCATAGGTTATGTATTTCTTTAGCAACTCCTGGGGGATTATCTGCAGAGATAACATCATAAATGTAAATCGGAACTCAAGTGAACCAGTAGACTTTATTAATTGAGAGGAAAAAGAGTTTAGTGATGAGGACCTCGCACTCGGTTTTTCCTATGGAAGCTTGTACACCATCCTGAGAATTGGTAGCGGACCTGTCAGTCAAGTTGGCACCTTTAGGCTGTGACTTGCAGTGACTATCAACCACGAATTGTGCCAGCATCTCATCAGTTATTGGGTCTACAACATCCTACATGCTTAAAACATTTTTCCCGGTGAACAAGTACTGAAATAAAAGATCAGATTAGGCAACAAATAAAGATAGCAGTAGTCTAAACCGATACCGACCTTTATGACACAGAGTATGTCAAATCGAGAAACAATGGGATCAGTCAACTCCACATTTTGAGAAAATGTCTTTGACGAATCATATCTGCAACAGGATGTTAACCACGATAGGTATAAAGAACAGTTATGGAAGAGAAAAAAACTCATTTTAGACATTCAATATAATTGAAGATATTTAAAAGAAAAGGCAAACGTTAGAAAAATATTTTGCTCTGCCCTTTGTTTTAAAAAACCTTAAAATAGTAAAGCTAAGTACAGAGGTAAGGGAATGAGAAATAATAAACATGAAACTCTATATTGGAATGCATTTTAAAACCTGACACTCGTTCTGCTTTTTTTCTGGTTAAAATCTAACAAGCATTTGGAACCATCTTACGAGGATAAGAGAGGCAATAAGCACATTGAAGAGAAACAAAGAGGCTTAAAACTAAATTTCATTTCCACTCACCCTTGATAAGGCATAAATTAACCACACTGTTTGTTATTCTTGTATAATAGAACCATGCATCATAGCTCTTGCACAAAAAGTAAACATATCCAAGCCAGAAATATACACTGAAAGCTGACGCTTCATATATAAAATTATCCATTGTTTTGCATCAGTTAAGAGCCTTAAAGCCTAAACAGTATGAGGCGATATTATCAGCAGCTAACATAGCTATCCCATCATATTAATTGGAACCTCTATATACCTTCCTCCAATAGGATTTGCTGCAGCAATGACCGAACAGCGTGCCTGGAGAGAAGTGACTATCCCAGCTTTTGATATGCTAATACTCTGCTGCTCCATTGCTTCATGAATGTTTACCCTGAATTATAAGAAAATTTTACAGAAGTTATGATGGACGGTCCCCTTAATGTTTCCAATAATATGAGTCAACGTTAAAGAGAGTTTCAACCAACTCACAGCAAGTGTCAATGACGTATACAGCTTTTCGGCACACAGAACCCCCCAATAATATGAGCCGGGCTATGTATGCGCGTATACAGACTTTTCGGCACACAGAACCCCCAACTAATATGAGCCGGGCTATGTATGCGGGTAGCATCGACGTACACCCATTGTTGATGGAAGGCAGGAAATTTTAAACAATATTTAAATTCTCTTTAGTTTCATGATCTTATCATGAACCTTTTAATCTTGATATGAATTTTAAATCAAATTTAAAATGAGCGATTTTAATTTTGAAATTTGGTCTCAATAATTTTAAATCAAATTTAAAATCGCGGATTCAACAGACATATATCACATATATAATTGGGATGATCGATAAGCGAGAGCTATGCGATCCGTGGTTGTCAAGCACGGATCTAGGTCCAATCCTAGGTGACATGCAGTATGCAAATGCAATCCTATTACATAAGCTTCCAGTTTTACAAGTTGATCATCATCTCAATCATCTTCAAAATTATCCTCCCACTAAGTCTAATATTTACATTTAAATAAACATGACAAATAGGGATACATTTTAAAGGGGTGGGAACGGGCCATAAACCAGGCCCACTTTGAAATGAATTCAAAAATATTACAATCAAGAATTATAAAACCTAGCATACACCTAATATATTGGGCACTGCTCTCGATCATCCCAAACATTATCTATTCAATTATCTCAATTAATTGACATAAATAAAATAATCAAATCAAATTTGATTTGAGGAGTTCAGATTTGAGTCATGTATGTTCATGAATGTTCTTTCTGGTGAATGATAACATTTGAATTTGACTCTATGTAATCGATGATGCTAGTCGAATCAGAAACTAAGTCTGGTTTGATAGGCAGAACTGGTATCGTAGATGTTGTTCATGATGTTGCAGCACCAAGTTCATATTCAGATCTTGTTTCCTATGTTAGCGATTAAGTTTCTTGTCTAATTCAGCAGTTTTCAATTCAGTTTCGTGTTTTCTCTAACATCATATTTTGGTCAGATTTCACAGTATTAAATACTTCACTGCTGAGTCGCTTGCGATTATTCGTTGACATCTGAGTTGACCAACTTAGTTGCGTTGATATCTGAATTGACCAAGTTGCAGCTGTTTTATTCCTAAACGCTGTGTTTCACACTAGCTTTACTATTCTATAAACAGACATATGTTTCTTTTCTAAACATTATTCCTGTGTTGACATGTGAGTTGACCAACGACATCTGTTTCAACGTTAGCGATGTATTTCGCGCTAACGATACCGTTCATTATTGAGAAATCTGTTTTGCTTTCCAGTACAGTTTCCTTTAGAGAAATCTGTTTGCTTTTCAGATTGTTTTCCAATAGTCAAATCTGATACTCGGTAAGTTTTAAAATATGAAGCAAGTTTTAAAAGAAGAGAACCCCAGCGATTTTCAAAGAAAATTTCAAAGAAGATTTTAAAGATATGTATTTTAAAGGAACAAAAGTTTATTTTAAGGATTTATGGAATAGATAACAGACGGTCATAAAGGAAAGGTGAGCAGCTGTCCAGATGTCAGTTGCCCTTTCATAAAGGAAGGGTGAGCAGTCGTCCAAATGTCTGTTGCCCCTTCACAATGTTCTATATGCTAGAACTGATATCAGAAGTCATTTGATCAAGTGCACATTGGACCTAAGGAGAGCTTCTAAGCCATAAATTATAAAGTTCAAGAAAATAATGAAGGGATCTGGGTTATTGTCCCCGCATCCAAGCTTACGAAAGTTATGAAAGAAAGTTTAAGAAAGTTTATGAAAGAATGCTTATGTTTAATTGAAGTTACTTTAAACTCATTTATGTATGTTCAGATGTCTGCCTGCGCTAAATGACTTTGTTATTACTTAGATTTTACTTGCTGAGCCCCTAGGCTCATTAGCTTCTAAAATGGTGTAGGTGAGACAGTTATGGGTCAAGCGGAAGGTGGAAGCTGAGACAGCTGGGTGGTGAAGTGTTTATCTATGGACAACGTTTTCTTGTGTCTTAGCTGTTGTTGTCTTTTATCTTAGACATCTGTATTAGATCTATTGCAATAGTAGTAAATTAATATATAATTTCAGATGTTGTAACATCGCAATTGCAGTAAATATATGAAATCTGTTTTTCGCAAAATTTCAGTACTTGTCGCCGAACTTGTATATGTCAGATTTGAGTTATGTTTCGAAAATTCTTCTAAGTTATAAGATATACAGCTTATAACAAATTGCCGATTAGCCCTTTTTTATTTTAAAATTTTATTTCACTCCCTAATCCGTGACCCAGTGGGTTGGGGTGTCACAACGTGGTATCAGAGCAATGTTCTTGAGATAAACACATGCACTGTCAGTTGGATCAGATTTCATCGACCGTTTCTCCAAAGCTGTGAGTTTATTTTTCAGAGCATTGTCTTTAAATTTTTAGCATGTTCTGATAATTATAAGTGGTGGATTACAGGCTATAGATTATAAGATGTCAGGAAGAGTAAGAGGTAGACGAGGTAATCCCTTAGAGGGAACCAATTCTGACAGTAATGCTAGTATCGCTCAACTCTTAAGACTGCTGGTAGAACAAACTGCAGAGGTAATGACCAATCTTCTAGCAGTAAAGGACCAAGCCATGATGATCCCCAAGAAAAGTTCAGAAGGCAGAAGCCGAAGGAGTTTAGTGGTACAACGGACCGTTAGTTGCAGAAACCTGGATCAAATCGATGGAGGTTATCTTTGATTACCTCCAAATGCCAGATTTAGATAGGCCTAGGTGTGCTATCTACATGTTAAGAGATGACGCCACGATTTGGTGGGAATGAGCTAAGCTGTCTGTGGATTTGTTGAATCTTACTTGTGCAGATTTCAAACAAGTATTCTTTGAGCAATACTTCACAGCAGACAAGAGGTCTGAATTGAAGAGGGAGTTTCTGACCCTGAAACAAGGGAGCATGACCGTGCAGGAGTATGTACGGGCATTTGAAAGAGGGTGTTACATTGTGCTTTTGATAGGTAACGACCCAATAGAGAAGTTAAGCCATTTTGTAGAAGGATTAAAGCCAATGTTCAAGATGAATGTTAGGCTATCAGTGCCCAAGACTTACAGAGAAGCAGTGGATAGAGCCCTGCGAATTGAAAGAGACTGGAAATATTTTGATGAAGAAAGGCAGCAGAAGAGGCAGGCCTTTCAGCATAAAGATCAGAGGCCTTTCAAGAAGAAGAATAAGAATCAGCAGAGGCCTCAAGAGCAGAAACCTCTACTGATTCAACCCATTAGTGCAGTACCAGCTAGCAACAGTATACCGGTGTGTCCTAAGTGCCAGAAGATGCATCCTGGTCAATGCAGACTTGGACAGAATGTCTGCTACAGATGTGGGTTGCCAGGGCATATTATGAAATATTGCCCAAAGTTAAGGTAACTGGTGACCAGTATAGCCTACGTGATGACCGTTGATCAAGCCAACCCAGACTCGACAGTAGTTACGGGTAAGATTATGATTGCTGGATTGCCTTCTACGGCTTTGATAGATTCAGGAGCTACTCATTCCTTTATAGCAGCCAGGTTTGCTAAGAAGTTACACATTAAGCCTGATCAAGTAGCTATAGGCTTTTTTGTAACAGTACCTTCGGGAGAAGAGTTAGTATCCTATGATTTGTTCCGAGGTTTAGAACTTTAACTTCAAGGGCATTTGATTACTGCCAATCTAATTATGTTACCAATGCCTGAATTCGATATGATTTCGGGAGTAGACTGGTTAACTAAGTATGGAGTAGTGATAGACTTTAAGCTTCGAACAGTCGTGGTTAATCCACCTAGAGGAGATCCATTTAAGTTTGAAGCCAATCATGTTTGGAGGATTTCACGTATTATATCATCTCTTAAGGCTCAACACTGTTTGAGGAAAGGAGGAGTAGGATTTTTGGCTAGCTTGTCGTCCTTAGCAACGATTAGTAAGCCCCAACTTTCAGATGTGGAGGTGGTGAATGAGTTTCCCGAGGTTTTTCCAGAGGATATCCATGGATTACCACCAGACAGAGAACTGGAATTTTCGATTGATTTAGTTCCAGGAGCAGCTTCAGTTTCTAGACCATCCTATCGTCTAGCTCCATCAGAGATGAAGGAATTAAAGGAACAGGTACAAGATCTGTTGGACAAGGGATTTATTAGACCCAATACGTCCCCCTGGGGAGCCCCTGTTTTTTCGTTAAGAAGAAAGATGGAAGTCTGAGGCTATGTATAGATTATAGAGAACTGAATAAGCTGACCATTAAGAATAAATATCCCCTTCCTAGAATTGAGGATCTTTTTGACCAGTTGAAAGGATCAGTAGTCTTTTCTAAGATTGACTTGAGATCTGGTTACCACCAGTTAAATATTAAGGCATCAGATGTCTATAAGACAGCTTTCAGGACTCGTTATGGTCACTATGAGTTCTTAGTAATGCCTTTTGGACTTACGAATGCTCCATCAGCTTTTATGTTTTTAATGAATAGAGTTTTCCAACCATTTCTGGACCAATTTATAGTTGTGTTCATAGATGATATCTTAGTGTACTCTAAGACAAGATTTGAGCATGTCGACCATTTGAAGACAGTACTACAAGTTTTGAAAAATAAGAAGTTGTTTTCTAAATTTAGCAAGTGCGACTTCTGGTTGGATAAGGTAGCATTCTTAGGTCATATTATATCTAAGGATGGGTTGGAAGTTGACCCTGCCAAGGTAGAAGCTGTTCGTGACTGGCCAGTACCAAGATCTGTTTCAGAGATAAGGAGTTTCTTGGGATTAGCAGGATATTATAGGTGATTTATCCAAGGATTTTCTAAGATAACCGTTCCCTTGACCTCGCTAACAAGAAAGCTGGTTAAGTATGAATGGACTCCAGGATGTCAAATCAGTTTTGACAAGTTGAAGCAAGCACTGATAGAAATCCCTGTGTTAGTTATGCCATCTGATCAAGGAAAATTTGTCATCTATACAGATGCGTCTAAGATGGTTTAGGTGTTGTACTGATGCTGGACCGAAGAGTGATTTCCTATGCTTCCAGACAACTTAAGAATCATGAGAAGAATTATCCTACGCTTGACTTAGAACTGGCAGCTGTAGTATTTGCCCTTAAGATTTGGATACATTATCTCTATGGGGAGAAGTGTGAAATATTCACTGATCATAAGAGCCTCAAGTATTTCTTTACCCAGAAGGAACTGAATATGAGGCAGAGGAGATGGTTAGAGCTGGTAAAGAATTATGATTGCACAATCAGTTATCACCCAGGAAAAGCTAATGTGGTGACAGATGCCTTGAGTAAGAAATATGTTGGATTAGCTCAGCTTTTGATCCAGATACCATTGGCTAATGATATTGAGAAGTCTGGAATAGAAATAGTGCCCAGTGGTAGTACAATGGTTTTAGTAGATCTCTCCATAAGGTCAAATCTGATAGATCAGATTCGAGAGGGACAACCCAAAGATGAGCAACTTCAAAAGTGGGTTAAGCAAGATAGAGAGAGAGGCAGCAACCTCTACTTTTCATAAGGAGGAGTAATTAGATTTCACGACAGGATCTAGGTGCCCCAAGTAGACACCTTGAGAACAGATCTCATGACCGAAGCCCATAAAGCCCCATACTTTGTACATCCGGGGAGTACTAAGATGTATAAGGACCTCCAGAAGTTGTATTGGTGGCCAGGAATGAAGAGAGACATTGCCAGATTTGTCTCTGAGTGTTTGACTTGTCAATTGGTGAAAGCTGAATACCAAAGACCAGCAGGATTATTGAAGCCACTGCTTATTCCATAATGGAAATGGGAGTGTATAGCGATGGATTTTGTAGTTAGTCTACCCAAAACTGTTCAAGGATATAACTCTATTTGGGTTATAATAGATAGACTCACTAAGTCTGCTCACTTTTTACCAGTTAAGACAACATACAATGTGAGCAGATATGCAGATTTGTATGTAAAGGAAATAGTGAGGCTGCATGGTGTTTCAGTTTCTATAGTGTCGGATAGAGAATTCCAGTAATGGAAATGGGAGTGTATAGCGATGGATTTTGTAGTTAGTCTACCCAAAACTGTTCAAGGATATAACTCTATTTGGGTTATAATAGATAGACTCACTAAGTCTGCTCACTTTTTACCAGTTAAGACAACATACAATGTGAGCAGATATGCAGATTTGTATGTAAAGGAAATAGTGAGGCTGCATGGTGTTTCAGTTTCTATAGTGTCGGATAGAGATCCAAAGTTTACCTCAGCTTTCTGGAAGAGTTTGCATAGAGCTATGGGTACAAAGTTGACCTTTAGCACAGCCTTTCACCCCCAGACAGATGGTCAATCAGAAAGGGTGATTCAGATTTTAGAAGATTTGCTCAGAGCATGTATTGTAGATTTTTCAGAGAGTTGGGATCTGAAGCTACCATTGGTAGAATTTGCTTACCATAACAGTTTCCAAGCATCTATCCAAATGGCTCCATATGAAGCTCTCTATGGTCGCAAATGTAGAACACTCCTTTACTGGGATGAAGTTGGTGAGAGATCTGGATTAGGACCAGATGTAGTGGAGCAAACAGCAGAAGCTGTTAGAAAGATAAGAGAACGAATGAAAGCTACCCAAAGTCGACAGAAGAGTTACGCAGATAATAGGAGAAGAGAGCTGAATTTTGAAATCAGTGATCATGTATTTCTAAGAATTGCTCCAATGAAAGGAGTAATGCGTTTTGGGAAGAAAGGAAAGTTGAGTCCAAGATATATTGGACCATATGAGATTTTTGAAAGGATTCTGTCCCCGCAGCTGTCAGCATGCATAATGTTTTTCATGTTTCAGCTTTGAGGAAGTATATTCCTAACCCTTCGCTCGTGTTAAGCCATGAGCCAATCCAGTTAGCACCAGATTTAAGTTACGAAGAGAGATCAGAGAGGATTTTTTTCGAGAAGATAGAAAGCTAAGAAACCGTAGTATTTCTATGGTTAAGGTACAATGGTCTAACCAATCTGAGCGAGAAGCTACGTGGGAGACAGAAACTAATTTGCTTAACCTTTACCCATATCTGTTGTTAAGTAAATTTCGAGGACGAAATTTCAATAAGGAGGGTAGAATTGTGACGCCCCAAAATCCATAGGATCACATATATGCATCTTATTTATTTCAATGGTCAAATTGACAATTTAAATGTTAGCATAAACTATTTTATGAAAGCTGATTTTACTGATTTCAGAAATGAGGTACGACGCAGCAGGTTTCAGCAGTTGCCACTCCAATTGCAATACACGAACATATTTTAGAAAATTGTCGAAAATGATTTCTTTCTAAAAGGGTTTGGTAGTTTTGCAATTAAAATATTGAGAGGGAGATTTTCCTAAAATTCATAACTTTAGGTAAGGTGTGTCATGCTTGATAATAACACATTTCTTGCCACTAATCCCTCCCATATAAATATTTGTTACGAAGAAAAGGTTTGCTTTCACTTGCAAAAGAAAATTCTTCTGTATTCTCTCAAAATATCTTCAAAGAAACTCGTGTGATTGCTTCAGGAGGTGGAGCTCTGCGGGAACTAACTGCCGTTGTAAAGCTCAAGTTTAAAGGCAAGTAAAAGCTGATCATTTGCTACACCAATTGAAGCATATATTGATTTTCTCATTTTATGGATCTGCTTGCCTGTATGTTTAAGTTACGTTCAAGTTCATGTTTAAGAAGGATTACGAATGTTAAAAGAAAAGAAAGATTGGATTCAAAGTTATGTTTTATGCTTCCAAAGTTTTCCAAAAAGTTTTGTTTAAAAGTATTGAGGAGTTCAGATTTGAGTCATGTATGTTCATGAATGTTCTTCTTTCTGGTGAATGATAACATTTGAATTTGACTCTATGTAATCGGTGATGCTAGTCGAATCAGAAACTAAGTCTGGTTTGATAGGCAGAACTGGTATCGTAGATGTTGTTCGTGATGTTGCAGCACCAAGTTCTTATTCATATCTTGTTTCCTATGTTAGGGATTAAGTTTCGTGTCTAATTCAGCAGTTTTCAATCCAGTTTCGTGTTTTCGCTACACATCAGATTTTGGTCAGATTTCACAGTATTAAATACTTCACTGCTGAGTCGCTTGCGATTATTCGTTGACATCTGAGTTGACCAACTTAGTTGCGTTGACATCTGAATTGACCAAGTTGTATCTGTTTTATTCCTAAACGCTGTGTTTCACACTAGCTTTACTATTCTATAAACAGACATCTGTTTCTTTTCTAAACATTATTCCTGCGTTGACATGTGAGTTGACCAACGACATCTGTTTCAACGTTAGCGATGTATTTCGCGCTAACGATACCGTTCATTATTGAGAAATCTGTTTTGCTTTCCAGTACAGTTTCCTTTAGAGAAATCTGTTTGCTTTTCAGCGATTGTTTTCCAGTAGTCAAATCTGATACTCGGTAAGTTTTAAAATATGAAGCAAGTTTTAAAATAAGAGAACCCCAGCGATTTTCAAAGGAAATTTCAAAGAAGATTTTAAAGATAGGTATTTTAAAGGAACAAAAGTTTATTTTAAGGATTTATGGAATAGATAACATACGGTCATAAAGGAAAGGTGAGCAGCTGTCCAGATGTCAGTTGCCCTTTCATAAAGGAAGGGTGAACAGTCGTCCAGATGTCTGTTGCCCCTTCACAATGATCTATATGCTAGAACTGATATCAGAAGTCATTTGATCAAGTGCACATTGGACCTAAGGAGAGCTTCTAAGCCATAAATTATAAAGTTCAAGAAAATAATGAAGGGATCTGGTTTATTGTCCCCGCATCCAAGCTTACGAAAGTTATGAAAGAAAGTTTAAGAAAGTTTATGAAAGAATGCTTATGTTTAATTGAAGTTCCTTTAAACTCATTTATGTATGTTCAGATGTCTGCCGCGTTAAATGACTTTGTTATTACTTAGATTTTACTTGCTGAGCCCCTAGGCTCATTAGCTTCTAAAATGGTGCAGGTGAGACAGTTATGGGTCAAGCGGAAGGTGAAAGCTGTTGTTGTCTTTTATCTTAGACGGCTGGGTGGTGAAGTATTTTTTGGATGAACAGTTAGATTTTTCCTTGTGCAAAATTAAAGAAATCAATGTCAGTCGAACAATGAACATCGGATGTCAACAGAAAAAATCCATTGAAGGGGTCCCTTCTATTATAGATCCTTCTGAAATTAGAACAAAGGGTTATGGGAAGCGACTGAAATCTTCAAAGGAGAAGCTAGTGTCCAAGAGCAGGCAATGTCGTGGATGTGGACTACGGGGTGTGTCACATGACAAACGCAATAGTCCAATGCTGCATAATAGGTATTTATCAATGATTGATGTGCTTTCATATATATTTTTCAGATGCCACATAATTTTATTTATCTTGTGCCATTACCAGTTCAAATGTTGACGATCAGTATAACAAGGATGACGATGATAACACAGATTGAGATGGTTTTGCATCAGTTATTGGTACTGTAAATGTTTGATTTTTAGCATATGCATTGTCTTCAACTGTCTTTTAACGAAAACTTGTATTTAACTGCCTTCATTATTGCATATTCTACCAACATGTCTACATGTTTAGGTTCAATGTGATGGACAGATGTGTTCCTTATGCTTCAGATTCAGAGAAACATTCAGAGAGTTGATGTGTTGCTGTTGAGAGCATGTGATGCTGTTGATTTAGTGTGTTGTTGTCAAAGGGCATGTTTTGCTGTTAAAATTTTGTTACTTCTTGTCACGGCCTTTTGGTTTGAGCAATAGCTTTGCTCAAGATGAAATATCTATTCTATAGATTTTTTTACTTTGTGGTGGAATTGCACATGCATTTCAACAACAATAATAAGGATTTTTATGTGATCAATCTTCTGTAGATAAACAACAAAAGAAAAAAAAATCGGGATACCCTGTTTCCTCCATTGACTTAATCAAACTTCAACAAAAGAGATTTAAAATACATCAAGAGCCCATAAAAGACTTATGTACGGCACCCTTGTATCCGTTAACTTTTGAAGAAGTTTCTATCCATGTGTTATAACTCCCGGTTCACGTCCAACAAACACAACATATGTTATACGATCTGCCATTGAACAAGATCTGGAAAGAATAACAAACACAACCATGTTATTCATATCTTGAATATTCATAACTAACGAAAGAAATCGATGTGGGAAATCGATTTTTGCATATTCTAACAGAACTAGACAGAATCTGATATTAATACAAAATGTAAGCGCATTCATCTGTCAACCGGATCACTGGGTACTTCTATTTTTCTCAGTAGTGATCTATTCTTCTGTCAATCTTATAACTTGTATGTATCTTGAATCTTGAATTCATCATTATCGTTTTAACTTAGCCGGTGTGCTGTTATTTAATTAGCGTCATCAGGCATATAATTGAAGTAATTATATTTTAAAGTGAGTTGCTGCAAAATTTACTTACAATCCTGATCTATGCATGAAAATTATTGACTCTTCGTTGACCCCGACATTTGATGTGTCTTATAAAATGAAGAAAATCTGTGGAACTGACTAGACTTCTATCTATGCATCGCATGTCAAGTTCCTTGCTACTTGTTAAATACAGACATTCAATTAAAAGTTATGTCAAGTTAAAGTTTAATGTACTTGGTTGGAGAGATTTCTAAGGTTGTGCCGAAATAATGATCCCCTAGTTTAAGCAACTAGGTTCTGGTTCGGATTTGGTAGAGTTTCATGAATCCATCCATTATATTCTATGTACCCCATAATTAAGAGAAGAAGCGGATGTCAACCGTTAGCTCTCC
>KV017467.1:16505-33606 GCA_001598015.1 Dorcoceras hygrometricum
TTGTCCGCAGAGGCGACTCTCTCAACTGCTATGTCGCCTCTAGCCACAATATCCCGGATTATGTGGTATTTCCTCGGTATGTGTTTGGATCTTTGGTGAGACCTGGGCTCCTTTGCTTGCGCAACGGCACCCGTGTTGTCGCAGTACACCGGGACTGGACCAACTCCATTAGGAATGACGCCCAACTCTTGGACGAAATTTCTTATCCAAACGGCCTCCTTAGCAGCAGCTGATGCTGCAATGTACTCAGCCTCAGTGGTTGAATCCGCGATGGTGTCTTGCTTGGAACTCTTCCAAGAGACAGCACCACCATTGAGCATGAATACAAATCCAGAGGTTGATTTCGAATCATCCACGTCACACTGGAAGCTAGAATCAGTGTAGCCTTCCAGTTTCAGTTCACCACCCCCATAGACCATGAACATATTCTTAGTCCTTCTCAAGTACTTAAGAATATCCTTCACGGCCTTCCAATGCAATTGGCCGGGGTTGGCCTGGTAGCGGCTCGTGACACTCAGAGCATATGCGACGTCCGGTCTAGTCGAGATCATGCCATACATAATACTACCTATAGCCGAGTCATATGGTACACGTGCCATACTCTCTATCTCTTCATCAGTCTTTGGACACATAGACTTGGATAGAGTGACCCCGTGGCACATAGGTAGGTGTCCTCTCTTGGACTATTCCATAGAGAACCTCTTAAGTATGGTATCGATGTAGGTAGCTTGGGTGAGTCCGAGCATCCGTTTAGATTTATCCCGATCGATCTGTATTCCAAGAATATAGGATTCTTCACCCATGTCCTTCATCGAAAATCTACTAGACAACCATACTTTAGTTGACTGCAACATTCCTACATCATTCCCAATGAGTAGAATGTCATCAACATAAAGTACTAGGAACGTCACAGCACTTTTAACTACCTTTTTATAGACACACGGCTCCTCGGGATTTTTCATGAAACCAAATTCCTTAATTGTTTCATCGAATCTCAGGTTCCAACTTCGCGATGCCTGTTTGAGACCGTAGATCGATCTCTGAAGCTTGCATACCTTATGCTCGCTTCCAACAGATGTGAAACCCTCAGGCTGCGTCATATAGATCTCTTCCTTGATGTTTCCATTAAGGAACGCAGTTTTCACATCCATTTGCCATATCTCATAGTCGTACCATGCGGCTATGGCTAACAATATTCTAATTGACTTGAACATTGCGATGGACGAGAAGGTTTCATCATAGTCAACACCTGGCCTTTGAGTGTAACCTTTCGCGACCAGTCGCGCCTTGTAGGTCATTACCTTACCATCAGGCCCAAGTTTCCTCCTGTACACCCATTTGCACCCAATAGGAACGATTCCTTCGGGAGGGTTAACAAGAGTCCAAACTTGGTTAGCATGCATTGAGTCAAACTCAGACTGCATAGCTTCAAGCCACAAATTAGAATCAGCATCAGAAATTGCCTCCTTGAAAGTTCTTGGATCAGATCCAACAACTTGATCACCTTGATCATATTCAAGGAGAAAACCATATCTCTCAGGAGCTCTAGGAATCCTTTCGGATCTCCTAGGAGCGACCATATCTGGTACTGGCTCAATGGGTACGGGAGATTCACTTGGTACTTCTGTTGGTTCTCGAACCTCTTCGAGTTCTACTATTTTGCCCTTTCTATCAAGTAGAAATTCCCTTTCCATAAAGGTGGCATTCCTAGAGACAAACACCTTTGTCTCGCTGGGATAGTAGAAGTAGTATCCAATGGAATTCTTTGGATACCCAATGAAGTAGCATAAGATGGATCTCGTATCCAGCTTATCTCCCACTGTCTGCTTTACGTAAGCAGGACATCCCCAAATCCTCATAAATGAGTACTTGGGTGGTTTGCCCATCCATATCTCATACGGAGTTTTATCTACTGCCTTGGTGTGGACATTGTTCAACAACATGACCGCTGTTTCGAGCGCATAGCCCCAAAACGAGGTCGGAAGCTCAGTGAAGATCATCATAGATCAAACCATGTCCAACAAGATCCGATTACGACGCTCCGCTACACCATTGAGCTGTGGTGTGGCCGAAGGGGTCCACTGTGAGAGAATCTCATTCTCTTTCAGATAGTCTTGAAACTCAGTACTTAAGTATTCACCACCTCGATCAGATCGAAGTGCCTTAATACTTTTGCCTAATTGATTTTCTACTTCAGCCTTGAACTCCTTGAACCATTCAAAGGATTCAGACTTGTACTTCATCAAGTACAAGTACCCGTACCTAGAGTAATCATCGGTAAAGGTGATGAAGTATGTGTGACCGTATTTAGTACCGATACTAAATGGGCCGCACACATCAGTATGGATCAAATCCAATAGGCCTTGGGCACGTTCACCCTTGCCCTTGAAGGGTTGCTTGGTCATCTTTCCTTTCAGACAGGATTCACAAGTCGGTAGGGAGTTGATGTCTGACAGATCAATCAGGCCCAATCATGCGAACCCCATGCTCGCGGACCGGAGTCCCATCGCGCATGCGGCTCGTCATCAGCTCCTTGACAGTCGTGAACCTCTCATGTCGAGAGTTCTCCCCGTACAGTTCTTTGAGATGATGAAGTATGTCAGCAGCATACTTCGTCTTCTCAAAACGCCGTTGCATTTCATTGGACATCGATGCCATCACATAGCATCGAGTTTTAACCTCGTCGTCACGCCATTGGTTAAGATTAATCAGCTCCTCAGGGCTGATATTTGCAGGGGTTTCCTCCGGAGGCGACTTCTCTATCGTATAGAGAAGCTTCTCCGAAGCCAGTACAAGATTAAGGTTGCGGAGCCAGTCTTGATAGTTAAGACCAGTGAACCTGTTGCTATCCAGTATAGCAGCAAGCGGGTTTTTCATTGAAACCATTTTATAGCAGTTATACTGAAAAGAAAACAGACATGCATTACTGACTATATAAAAGAAAAGAGACATGCATTACTGCCTCGTGTGCGTACGCGATGGGGCGCCGCCGCACACGGCGGCGGCCGGCATTCGATTCAAAAGTTTCGAATTTCCGATCTGAAATTTAAGACATTAGATACAATTATGGCAATATCGTATGATCAGATCCGAAAAACACTGGCTCTGATACCACTGTTGGGGGATCCGGATCCGCCCCCCGGCGAGGCAGCGGAAGAACAAAGCATAAAGTCCGGGAGACGATCAATACCAAAAATAGAATTCATAATTCAACATACATAGGGCGTTCAAAACGAATACCTTGTTGGCACTTATGCCTGGATCCAACCGGAATTACAAGAACCCGGCTCTTCTCGGTAGATTGCGGTAGATAATCGCCAATCCGGTCCACGACCAGAACCGAGACTCCTTCGTCAGGCTGCACTAGAAGCACTGATGAATTCTGCACGAACGGATTCTCCTCGTCGAATCGGTCGGAAACAAATTTCCGGCGAAGATCGGCGGCGGCGGCGGCGGCGCGAGAGAGGAGAGGGGGCGGCGGCGTGTAGAGCTTAGGTTTAGGGTTATGAATTGAGTTGTGTTGTAAGTTGTGATTAAAGTCCTCAAGTCTACATTAAGTAGACTAACAATGGACTTGGACCGGCCCATCGAGCCCGGGTCCAAATGACGATATCCATTGCTGCGACTTCATCGTAACTCTGATCGCCGATCAGATCGGACCGTTCGACTCAGTTTCCAAAACTGAATGTTATGATGTGAAAAACAATTTTTCAGATCACCTGACCCTAAATTGAAAAATGACCGTTTTGCCCCTCAACATCGGCAAATCACGATTTAACCTCTGTTGACTTTCGGGAAGTCGCACTCCCCAAAATCCTCTTCGTATGCTCAACAAATTGAGCTGAGTATCCGTGCGGGAATCTCGAATCAAGTACTTGTGTGACCCTCAATGGTTCAGGGATACAACTAGCCGTGGGCCCACAACCATTGTGGCTCCGGAATCACAATTCCGGACCTGCCCAACGGATCATGGTAAAGCATCTAGCAACATCGCACCATGATCCCCTAGGTATCACTGATAGTGCCTGCAAGAACCAGTCGGTCATGGTTAGCGTACAGTACGGTCCTTTCAATCCATATATCCCGATCATATCAACGACCATTGGTAAATCGAGAGTCGCTATAGATCCGATAGCTATGCATACATCTTGGAGATCGAATAGTGAGATCACGAGTGTAACTAGGTAAAAAAATTTACCTAAAACACTTCTAGTACTCTGGCCAGAGATTTATACACTATTATCCCCTCAGATAGCATACATGTAGAGTCTCAATGACGTTTCGAGTCGTGAGGACTAATCAGTACAACCAAGACCTCGGACTTATCCACTCGACAAATGGTAACCACTTTGGAAAGTTCCGGAACAGGGGTAGTTCGATAGATCACCAGGTCACTATCTATCTGCATGCTCAGAACATCACAATGTTCCCTACCAATGAAACATGGTACTTCTCATCGCAGATACTATTCTCGAACTCGGGCGTCCTTATCCTCATTTTGACGGCCCAATCGACTAGGAACATGTTCAGAATACACAGCGACTATTAGATGTGTTTCATGATAGCCGTCATACCCACTATCACATCTAACATACGCTTTAGTGCATTCTAGGTCTTTACTCAACGCAATTGTAAATCATTACACACATAATGAAAGTAAAGAATGCCATATAAGTAAATGCGTATATCATATATAAAGACTGTTTGTACAAGAGTCTATAAAACCCACACGCCACAAGTTGGCTAGTTGGGCATCTACTCTAACAGTTGTTTGGAGCACGACTGGTGGATCTGGGTTCATCTTGCTTAGGCCTTTCGATTGATACCAGTCTTGGGTTGTAGGAGGAGCGCGAAGTAACTGCGTTGTTTGAAGATTTTCGCGTAGTTGACCCGAGAGTTCTTCAGTTCGTTTGAGCTTCTGGGTAAGGGATTTCTTACCGTTTCTAGCTTAGTTCTAGTTGTTAGAGCCTGCGTTGTGACGTAGAACCATATTTGAGTTCTGACCGTAGGCAGTAAGTTATAGAAGTTCAGATTTGAGCTGAATTATGAGGTGCTTTGACAGATTTGAGCTCCCAGTCAGTTTCTGCTGTGTTTCCGACACCAGCTAGGAAGTAGATTTGAGCAGGCCGAGGTTGCCGTGCCCTGGTGAGATCTGTTGAGGTAGAATCTGAAGATTTGAGGTACGAATTGATCTTCTGTTAACAGCTTTGGGCAGAAGCGTGTTAGTAATTTGAGGCATGGACTGTATTCTGTGAATTCGATGATTTACGTGAACAGATTTGGCTCACTGTATGATTATTCTGTTCTTTTTACGTGAGTTATGCATGCTTAAATCAGATTTGAATTTAATGGCATTCATGCATATATCTTGAGACTGAGATTTGATTGATTTCCGATTGAGAGCCACATTGTGACCGGTCGGCCGAGGTTTCACGCCTGAAAGGCACAATGCTATCATCGGAGTGGTGACCGATAGATTTTTCGTGTCTGAATACCACCGAGCTATGATGGTTAATTTGATTTTCCAGACCTGAATATCACGGACCGATGATTTCCCCGGCTGATTGGTTGTGCGTGGTATAGAGGCTCGCTTGTTGCCAGCTGACTCGTTGGCCTAGATGACCGATTCTTTGACAGCCCTCTACATTTCCTGTTTTAAGATACTGCATGTTTATGATTTGCTGTTGTCTTAGTACTCTTCGTACTGAGGTTTGACCTCGTATTCTTTTCCTGCTTTTGTGTTCTTTGGGTCTGTGTTTCCTATTGCAGGTTCTTCAGGTAACCAGGTTGGACAGAGTGGAGTGCCAACTGGTTGATCCCCAGTTTGATAAAGTCCCAGTGTATTTATTTATGTATTGTACCAGGGGATGCCCCGAGTTTGACTCTATTTGGGGATCTATTGTATCGGAGTTTAATTGAGTTTCCTGATGTTGCTGGATTGAGATTTAAATCCTATTTTGAGTATGAATATTTTGAATGAATGTTTTACTGTTCAGGCCCAACTTTTGAAAAATTTTTAAGCCTATTTTTATGCTTCCGCGATTCTGTGCTTAGTTGTGATGTTAATCTTTGTTGATTAGCACGGGGCCTGACAGCAGGTGCAGAAACTCCTAGCAATCTACCAACGAATCCAGATCCACGATCTAGTTCGCAATACAAATAACTGAGCACTAAGCTGGTTGTGCTAATTTAGCACTCTACACTCTCTGTTTACGATTTACAATTATCGCTCAATACTACATAGTGTGTATAGAAGATAGTGTGACGCAGGAAATGAATAATCAGTCTGTGCGTGTGTCACTTGCTGTGAGCTGGTTCAAGATGAACTCTGATTTTGCTTATGAGGGCTGGTTAGCTTGTAAGTTCAACACTTGTGATATTGTGTCGTTTCAATATTTTCGTCACCCATCACAGCTGCTCTTCTCTTCTATTTATACCCTTTGGATACAACGGTAATAAATGTAGCCAGTAGACACATTTAGTGTATCCAAATTGAATTTCTGCGGCATCTTAAATGTCTATACGATGAAATTACATCTTCATTAAATGAATTTCCCTTTCAAGAAACTCTACACCGTCTTCTGTTTGAATCGTATCTCTGTGTATCTTATATTAGCTCAAAGTAGTTCTAACGACTACACATTACTGCATTGATGTCAAATGTCTCAAATCAAACTTGTTATAGCCATAGCAATATTCATTTTCATTATTTGCATTGGTCCATTATATATCACGAAGCACATGTCATCGTCTTGTGCTGCTAGGTGCGCCTGCATAAGGATCTTCCAGACGTCGTATTCCTCCTTGGGTAACATAGGAATCTTGTTGTGAGAAATCGACATATTTAATGTATAAAAATCAATAATTTGTTCAAACACTGAGAAACCGAGCTCTGATACAACTTGTTAGGATCGAAAAACAAGCTCAAAGGGGGGAGGGTTGGTGAATGAACTCCTTTGCTAATTTTTGTTTTAAAAACTTGTTTCAAAAGATTTTATTGCTCGAAGCAACCCTCCAGCCGAGTTACCAGCTTAGAGGGTTCTCAGTGACTGCTGTTGTCTCGTGTAATAATATGATTTTTATGCGGAAATCACGATCCAACGGTGAACAATTTAAACAAATGCATAAATGTAAAAGATGTAGAGACGAGAGGTTTGTTTCTAGAAGTTCGGAGAAAATTCTCCTACGTCTCCCCTTCTTCCTCAATGGGAAGGATTTTAACTAGAATATTTGATTTATAAAACCACTTGTACAAACCCTATCCTACAACCAGCAGCTGCAGAAACTCCTAGCAATCAACCAACAAATCCAGATCCGCGATCTAGTTCACAATACAAATAACTCAGCACTAAGCTGGTTTGCTAATCTAGCACTCTACACTCTCTGTTTATGATTTACAATGATCACTCAACACTACATAGTGTGTGTATAGAAGATAGTGTGACAGAGGAAATGAATAATCAGTCTGTGCGTGTGTCACTTGTTGTGAGCTAGTTCAAGATGAACTCTGATTTTTCTTATGAGGGTTGGTTAGCTTGTAAGTTCAACACTTGTGATATTGTGTCGTTTCAGTATATTCGTCACCCATCACAGCTGCTCTTCTCTTCTATTTATACCCTTTGGATACAACGGTAATAAATGTAACCAGTTGACACATTTATTGTATCCAAATTGAATTTCTGTGGCATCTAATCTGTACGATGAAAGTACATCTTCGTTAAATGAATTGCCCTTTCTAGCAACTATGCGTCGTCTTCAGTTTGAATCGTATCTCTAAGTATCTGATATTAACTCAAAGTAGTTCTAACGACTACACATTACTGCAGAGATGTCAAATGTCTCAAATCAAACTTGTTCATAGCTTCAAACATTTCGAAATTTAATTTGCTACGTTGTCCTTGACTCAGCTGGTCACCTGATGTGGTTTATGAACATTGAGCTGTTTTTCTTGATCAGGTCCTGAGCTTGATCATATCCAGTCTGCTTAGAAGTATTCTGCTCATGTCTTTGTTCTGTACTGATTTAGATAAAAATCTTTCTACACTCATATCTTCAGTTCTATAACACTTGTGGAATCATTCTACATCGATCTGGTTTACATAACTGATCTAGTAGCTGGTCTGTTATACCTCTTATACTCCAGCTGGTTTACTATCTCACTTATTACTACTACTATGATCTGGTCTCTCAACTGTAAAACACTGTTTTGCTGCTTTTCATCTTAAAACTCTTTGTTTCAAATTCTTTGAATTTTCTCAACTGAACTTTCTTTAATTTTCTAGGCATCTTTGGACTGGTTTGACCTTAACCAGCTTGACCAAATTACCTTTGCTGGTTTGTCCTCAACCAGCGCAACTAGGTATCCTGAGCTGGTTTGACTTTAACCAGCTTGACTCTGCTCCAATCTGGTTTTTACGTCCAAAGTAGTAAGCTTCGTCCAGATCTTGTGTCTTTGGTATTGGTTAATATCTTTCATTTTCCATCACCAAAAATTCTGAAATTAGCTCTAAAACATTTCATACCTCCTGGATGAATGGTAAGGTATTCATAATCTCAGCTCGCAAGTTATCAACTCACGGTACCCATAATCTGTCTTGGTATCTTACAATCCCTTCTACTGTTGTATAAAGATTTCCACCTCTATCTTCATCTTGGTATTTCCATTTAAGCAGTTGATCATCTCTCGATTGACCCTCTCTAATGCGATCTTTTAGTGTAGATTGGATGGTTAGAACAACTAACCTTGAAGAACATTCATGCGTAATTACTTCCAGCTGGAAGCTCTCAATTTATTCAGGTAATGGCATCTGAACTGATAATTGAGCTAATCTAACAACTTTTCTACTTAATGCATCTGCTACTACGTTAACTTTACCGGGATGATAGCTAATGACAAAATCATAATCTTTTACCAGTTCTAACCATCTCCTTTGCCTCATATTGAGCTCCTTTTGGGTAAAGAAATACTTACGGATTTTGTGATCTGCAAATATCTCGCATTTCTCCCCATAAAGGTAGTGCCCAAAAATCTTCAAAGCAAACACTACTGTGGCCAGCTATAGGTCATGCATAGGATAATTCTTCTCATGAATTTTTAACCCTAGAAGCATAGGCAATCACCTTTTTTATCTTGCATTGAAACAACGCCAAATCCTATCTTCAATGCATCTGTATAAATCGTATAGTTCCCTTTCCCCAATGGTAGGGTTAAAACAGGGGCTTCTATCAATGCCTGTTCCAATCTCTCAAAACTGGACTGACATTCGGGTGTCCAATCATAGCTAACGTTCTTCTTGGTCAATGATGTAAAGGAATAGGTACTTTGGAAAATCCCTCAATAAAACGCCGATAATAACCTGCAAGTCCTAAGAAACTACGAACATCTGTAATACTCTTAGATACTGGCCATTCCCGGATTTCTTCTGATTTTGATGGGTCTACTTCTATCCCACTCTTCGAGATAATATGACCATGAAATGCAGCCTTTTCACTTACTAAATTTAGCAAAATGTTGCTTAGCTCTCAAAATTTCCAGCACGCATCTAAGCTGGTTTGAATGTTCTGCTCTGGTTTTAGAATAAATAAAAATGTCATCTATGAACACTATCACAAATTGATCTAAGAAAGGTTGCACCCTATTCATTAAATCCATAAACACTAAAGGCGTGTTTGTTAAACAAAAGGGCATGACTAGAAATTCATAATGTCCATAGCACGTTCTAAAAGATGTTTTATAGATGTCGGCTTCTTTAATCCTGAGATGATGATATCCACAACGGAGATCTATCTTGGAGAATAAAGACGTGCATTGAAGCTGATCAAATAGGTCGTCAATCCTAGCGAGAGTATACTTATTCTTAACAGTTAGTTTATTCAACTCCCTATAATCAATGCATACGCACATACTACCATCCTTTTTCTTAACGAACAACACTGGGGCTACCCAAGGTGAAGTGCTATGTTAGGTCCGAAAATAGGATCAAAAAGATCAGCAGCCGCGCTTTTTCAAGAGTTAAAAGATTTTGCGCGCTGCTACTTAAAACTGGAGGTGCAATACCTCTTGTTCTTGAACATCTAAAAAATCACAAGAGCACCGGAGACAGATCTGGTATGATTTAAAAAATCATGCGGAAAATACCAGAACTGAATCCTAATATTTTAAAACAACTCAAACAGATTTATGTTCCACATAAATCTGTTCGACTGTATGTGCAATTGCTGAACTGTGTATGCGTATGCGAGAATGCTAAAGGTAAATGCAAGTGCTGAAAGCGTTAAATAAATGGACCAGCTGATTTGTTTCTGGAAGTTCGAACCTCAATGTCCTACGTCTCCCCTTCTTCCACCTCGGAAGGATCCACTAGAAGACTTTGATCTATACATCGCATGTACAGACCCAATCCCGCAACCAGCAGCTGCGAGAACTCCTAGACTTCACAAATGCAAATGAGCCGCAACTGTGTGACTAACTACATACACAGAGTTTAACGTCATCGTGCTTGGATGGGAACTGTTTGCATTTGAGATTCATTCACTATACAATGAATGTGAATAAATCTCTGTGTGTGAGATTGTTACAATGAAACGCTCAACTCTCTGTTTCTCACACACTAGGGAAATTGCTCTACACAAGCTAATTCTAGCTCCACTGTCAACTGCAATTAAGCTCTCTCTAGTATGATAGTTGACAGCTTCACTTCAGATTCATTTTCCCTCTGTTGTTGTCTTCTATTGATTTTTCTTTTCTTTGCGACAACAACTCTCACGACCTCAGCTCTTCTCTATCCGCTCCTCTTCAATGGCGATGCCTTCGTATATAAGCCTCTATTCAAATTAAGTCCGTTGGACACAAATTTCTTCCCGTTCAAATGTGCTCTTTAAAGTACCGACAGCGATTGTACTTTGTGTCCTTTCTTTTGCAGGCTTCTTTGTCGTCTTCACCATTTGAATTGAGCTCAGCAGTTGACATCCAGCTCTCGTAAATCTTAATAGAAATTCGTCAACTGCTTCGCTACTGATTGAGACTTCAACTGCTGCGACTGAATTAATCTTCTGCTGTCATCTTAATCGCTACGGCTGATTTCTTCAATTCCCTTTTGATAACCAGCTCTTCCTTCGTCGTTTGCAAAACTGCGACTGGAACACATTTGAATGAATGCACCTGCTGGTTTCTTTTCAAGATGTGTGATATCCATAGACTGATTTCTTTTCAAGCTTCAACGACTAATCTTTAAGTCAAAACGTTGTCGTGTCAACTTATTCAAGCGACACCGTTTTCATATGGTTGTAAAGCACCTGCTGGTTATCATCAAGTAATGCACCTGCTGGTTTTCCTCAGAAGCAGTACCTGCTGGTTCTTAGCGCAAGACCATCTGCTGAATCATAGCGTGAAGGCAAAACACTGTCGTATCCATTTATTCAAACGACATCGTTTTGCTATCGCTAACTTTGAGTATCATCTGCTGGTGAACAGTAGCTTCCTGCTGATTGATGACGTCACTGCTGATGTCATCTACGCTTAGCGCTCCAGTTGAACATTCTTCATCTGCTGATTGTGATGACATCACTGCTGATGTCATCATCGCAGATTCCAGATCTTGCACTTCTTGTTAACTGCTGATTGTGATGACGTCATTCTTGCTGCTCATTGCTTTCTCCAGAATATATGCTGACGTTATCACTGCTGATACCAGCTCTTGTTAGCACTCCACTGAACATCTTCTTCTTCGATCTATTTCTCCAGCAGACTTCACAGTTCCTGTTCCAGCTGGTTCATCTTTTCTTTAGCGCTTGCAGCTGGTTCTTATCGTTCCAGCTGATTCACTATGCTCCAGCTGGTTCAACTTGGCCGCCGCCTGATTACGAACAACTGACTCAACTTTGGACATCTCCATTGCTAATCCAGCTGCCGTTTACAATGATTAACCAAACCAACTGCTGAACTTTATATTGAACCATCGACTGGACAGACTTCTGCTACTGCTGATCTTCTTCTTCGATCCTAAAATCTGTACACTAAGTGGAATTGTTAGTAACATAATAATAAGTTTTGTTTAATTCAAAATTCAATCTGGATCTATTCACACAGATCCATCAATCTCTCCCTTTTTGATTTACACAAAACTTTAAACACCAAATGTATGTTCTAACAATTCTCTCCCTTTTTGTGGGAATCAAAAAGAGTTCGAATCTGGGTCTTCCCATGAATTTTAAAAAGAAACTCTCCCTACACCGTTACAACAAAAACAACGTGACAGCAGGAGTTTTAAATTTGAAAAACAAAACCAGCTTTTGGGAAGCACCGTATGCAAGAGCTATATGATTTTGAAACAGAAACTGATGCATAGCTCAAATTAACAAAGACAACGACGCCACTCTCCCTGTCTTTTATAACATAAGCTTAAAACAATTAAAAACAAAATTTTTGGCACCAGCTGAAAATCCGCCAAAAAGAACAATTTGAAAACTAGCAGAGCACTTTAAACAATGTTTAAAATAACAATGTGCTACTGAGTTACTTATATATGAAGAACCAGAAAACAGATAAAAGCTCAGATTTTCATTCTCCTATTTCGTCCTATGTGCTTGTCATCGAGCCTCGCTCCAGGTGATCTTACAGCACAACAAAAATAGAATCTTCGCATCCACACGGAACTCGCGCATCCCGTGACAGTTCATCAAGAGAAAACCGGTTTTATATTAAAACAAATTATCTGGCCTTCATAAAATAAGCTTCTCAAAAATTTTTAAAACATTTAAAACATAGCATATGAGTTTTAAAAAATCAGTGCTCGTTCAAGAACAACCTGCTCTGATACCAATTGTAGGACCGAGCGCTTACCGCTTTACCAAAAGCTATAGCTATAGCTGGTGGAATGGTGCAACTCTAATCTTTTAAACCGTATAGCAACTCAAGCGCCACGTTTCGATCGCTCTACCTACCAGGGGCAATTATTGCACCTCAGCAGACCAACTCCCTGACGATGTCATGTCCCTCTTCGTTAAGAAGTTTGGGAAATACCTGAGAAGATCCTTCAACCCTTCTACTTATTTCAATAATTTTAATAAATCTGATAAAGTTGCATCTGACTTAATCTTGTATAACTGTGATCGTCCAGGGCATTTCTCTGCTGATTGCAACAGACCCAAGAGAGACGATAGATACAAGCGAGATGATAGAAGAGCTGACGATCGATACAGGAAAGAAGAGCGATACAGACGTGATGAGGAAGATAATGAAAGAACTGTTGATAGGTCCAAGGACAAATCCAAGGACAAATTCAAAGAAAGATTGAACGACAGAAGGATGAAGACCAACAGCAACAAAAGATTCAGTCGCAAGCATGATCGCAAGGTGTTGGTGGCTGAGGAAAGCACCAAGAACTGGGCAGATAGTGATTCAGAATCTTCATCCAGCAGTTCATCTTCAAGTGACAGTGAACAGGAGGAAGTTCATTGTCTCATGGCTGACCAAACAGACGATGATGAGGTATTTGATTTTTCTAATGTTGAATTTACACGTGATGACCTTGTCACACCACTAAATGATATGGTCAAAGAGTACAGGAATCTTTCTCACTCATTCGAGGAAGCTAAAGCTGAAAACATGAGTCTAAAGAGTAGTTCGATTGAATCAAATTCTGATGAGTTTGAGGATATTGACATTTTAAAGACTGAGTTGAGTAAGCTACAAGCTGAGAATGAGATGCTGAAAGATGAGACCAGTGAGCTCAAAGCTGAAATCGAAGCATTAAATCAATTGGTGAGCGCCTGGAATCACTCTTCTCGAGTTCTTCACAAACTGAACGAGTATCAAAAACTAGCCAGTGATAAGACTGGTGTGGGATCAATAGTAGTGATTTCAGTGAAGGAGAGACAAGTACTCAATCACGATCAGCCTATGACAAGTTCAATAAAATGAGCTTTGTCAAAGCTGACATGATATATAACTGCCTTGAGTCGGTGAAATATGATAATCAGAACTCTCCAAAGCTGAGCGATAATGGAAAAGCTGGTATCGGCTTTTTGAAACCTGAGAGTTTCAAGCCTAACTGGCTAAAGAACAGACTGGACAAAGACAAAGCGAAAGCTGGTCAAAAACCGTTTGTTCCTAACCAGTCGTGGCGTAACTCGAAGAAGGTAAAAACCGGTTGGAAGAAGACTCAGCCAAGGAGAGATTCATATGGTCAAAATGTGGAACCAAGACTCAATAGCAAAGCGAAAGCTAGGTCAAAAACCGTTTGTCCTAACCAGTCGTAGGCGTAACTCGAAGAAGGTAAAAACCGGTTGGAAGAAGACTCAGCCAAGGAGAGATTCATATGGTCAAAATGTGGAACCAAGACTCAATAGATCGCACAATTTTGCACAGACTTTTGTGGACCCACACACTGGAAAGACCGTAAGGATAATTCAAGTTTGGGTCCCGAAAGGGGTAATCCAATCTGGACCCAAGTAAAATTGGGTACCAAAAGCTGCTTGTTTGATTGCAGGTTAACAGGTACAAAGCAGCAGCTGAAACAACTTTGTGGTACCTGGATAGCGGATGTGCAAGACATATGACAGGAAATAGAAAGTTGCTAAAAGATGTGATTCCTCACAAAGGAGCTAAAATTGTGTTTGGCGACAACGCATATGGTAACACTGTGGGTAAGGGTAAGCTTATCCACGGTAACATTTCTATTGCTGATGTTCTTGTTGTTGATAATCTTAAATATAATTTGATCAGTATTAGTCAACTATGTGACAAAGGTTACATAGTCAAGTTTCAACAACACACATGCACGGTTCAGAGTCCTAGTGGTCTGACTGTGTTGGTAGGAAAATGTTCGGGGAATACCTACATTATCGGCTGGTCAGATCAGCAGGAACCTGAACAATTGTGCCTCGCAGCTGGCTCTTCCAAGAGCTGGTTGTGCCACCAGAGAATGAATCATTTGCATTTCAAAACAATTGCTAAATTGAGTCAACATGATATGGTCTCTGGTCTGCCGAAAATTAGTTTTTCTAAGGACAAGATTTGTGCAGCTTGTCAGCTGGGAAAGCAAATTAAATCTACTTTCAAAACAAAAGGCGGTAAACGTTCTTCCCAAAGCCTGGAACTTTTACATATGGATCTCTTTGGTCCTGTCTCTATAACCAGCTTAGGGGGAATGAACTACACCATAGTCGTTGTTGATGACTTTTCCAAATATACTTGGGTGGTGTTTTTAAAGGCAAAATCTGATACCGCTGAGCAGTTGATTAGGCTTTTAAAACGTTTGAAAAATGACAAATTTTGTACAGTCAACCGGATAAGGAGTGATAGAGGAACAGAGTTTTTAAATCAAAAATTATCTTCTTATCTGGATGACATTGGAATAAAGCATGAGCTTTCAGCAGCTAGAACTCCTCAGCAAAATGGTTTAGCTGAGAGGAGAAACCGCACTTTAAAAGAAGCTGCTAGATCTATGATTGCTTATTCAGGCATTTCTAAAAAATTCTGGGCAGAAGCAGTTAACACTGCGTGTTATACTCAGAACCGATCAATGATTAATAATTTGCATGATAAAACCCCCTATGAGATCTGGAATAGCAAGAAGCCTGACATTTCATATTTCATGGTGTTTGGATGCAAGTGTTTCATTCATAATAATGGCAAGAAGCATCTAACAGCCTTTGAACCTAAATCTGATGCAGGTATCTTTTTAGGATATTCAGCAGTAAGCAAAGCATTTCGAGTGTTCAACAATCGAATCTTAACGGTTGAAGAATCAGCACACGTCGTGTTTGATGAAACCAGCTTCAAGTCAAATTCAGCTGCAAGCTTACACGATTTGTGTTCACGTATGGAATCAACAAGTCTTGAAGAATCAGACGATGATGTGGCACAAAGAGAATCAGCTGAGGGGGAACAACCAGCAGTGGTCACAATGCACACCAACGTTCAACAAGATCCAGCAGGTAATCCTGTTATTATTGAGTTAACTAACATGGATCAGCCGCAGGATCGAACTACAAGTGCACCAACTGCTAAAAGAGAAGCGTCAAAGTGTCAAGACCATATGACTTCAGACGACGCTCAACTAACGACTGAATTAATCTTCTGCTGTCATCTTAATCACAGCGGCTGATTTCTTCAATTCCCTTTTGATAACCAGCTCTTCCTTCGTCGTTTGCAAAACTGCGACTGGAACACATTTGAATGAATGCACCTGCTGGTTTCTTTTCAACATGTGTGATATTCCATCGACTGATTTCTTTTCAAGCTTCAACGACTGATCTTTAAGTCAAAACTTTGTCGTGTCAACTTATTCAAACGACACAGTTTTGTTATCTTTGTAATGCACCTGCTGGTTACCCTTAAGTAATGCACCTGCTGGAATCTTGCAACAGCCGATTCAAGACAACTGTAGCTATCTGCTGATTATTACCAACGCACAAGCCATCTGCTGAATCTTTAGCTTTCAAACCATCGACTGGACAGATTACTGCTACTGCTGATCTTCTTCTTCGATCCTAAAATCTGTACACTAAGTGGAATTGTTAGTAACACAATAATAAGTTTTGTGTAATTCAAAATTCAATCTGGATCTGTTGACACAGATCCATCAATCTCTCCCTTTTTGATTTACACAAAACTTTAAACAACAAATGCATGTTCTAACAATTCTCTCCCTTTTTGTGGGAATCAAAAAGAGTTCGAATCTGGGTCTTCCCATGAATTTTAAAATGAAACTCTCCCTACACTGTTACAACAAAAACAACGTAACAGCAGGAGTTTTAAATTTGAAAAACAAAACCAGCTTTTGGAAGCACCGTAAGCAAGAGCTATATGATTTTGAAAACGAAACTGATGCATAGCTCAAATTAACAAAGACAGCGACGCCACTCTCCCTGTCTTTTATAACATAAGCTCAAAACATTTTAAAAACAAAGATTTTGGCACCAGCTGAAATTCCGCAAAACAGAACATTTAAAACAAATCAGAGCATCGAAATATTGTTTCAAATAACAATGTGCTACTGAGTTACTTATGTATGCAGAACCAGTAAACAGAGAACAGCTCAGATTTTCATACTTCTATTTCGTCCCATGTGCTTGTCACCGAGCCTCGCTCCAAGTG
>KV017467.1:34093-53453 GCA_001598015.1 Dorcoceras hygrometricum
AAAATCATATAGCTCTTGCATACGGTGCTTCCCAAAAGCTGGTTTTGTTTTTCAAATTTAAAACTTCTGCTGTCACGCTGTTTTTGTTGTAACAGTGGTAGGGAGAGTTTTTTTAAAAATTCATGGGAAGGCCCAGATTCGAACTCTTTTTGATTCCCACAAAAATGGAGAGAATTGTTAGAACATGCATTTGTTGTTTAAAGTTTGTGTAAATAAAAAAGGGAGAGAATTGTTAGAACATGCATTTGTTGTTTAAAGTTTGTGTAAATCAAAAAGGGAGAGATTGATGGATCTGTGTCAACAGATCCAGATTGAATTTTGAATTACACAAAACTTATTATTGTGTTACTAACAATTCCACTTAGTGTACAGATTCTAGGATCAAAGAAGAAGATCAGCAGTAGAAGTAATCTGTCCAGTCGATGGTTTGAAAGCTAAAGATTCAGCAGATGGTTTGTGCGTTGGTAATAATCAGCAGATAGCTACACTTGTCTTGAATCAGCTGTTGCAAGATTCCAGCAGGTGCATTACAAAGATAACAAAATGGTGTCGTTTGAATAAGTTGACACGACAACGTTTTGACTTAAAGATCAGTCGTTGAAGCTTGAAAAGAAATCAGTCGATGGAATATCACACATGTTGAAAAGAAACCAGCAGGTGCATTCATTCAAATGTGTTCCAGTCGCAGTTTTGCAAACGACGAAGGAAGAGCTGGTTATCAAAAGGGAATTGAAGAAATCAGCCGCTGCGATTAAGATGACAGCAGAAGATTAATTCAGTCGCAGCAGTTGAAGTCTCAATCAGTAGCGAAGAAGTTGACAAATTTCTATGAATATTTATGAGAGATGGATGTCAACTGCTGAGCTCAATTCAAATGGTGAAGACGACAAAGAAGCCTGCAAAAGAAAGGACACAAAGGACAATCCCTGTCGGTACTTTAAAGAGCACATTTGAACGGGAAGAAATTTGTGTCCAACGGATTTAAATTGAACAGAGGCTATTTAAGGAAGAAGAGTTGAAGGAAGAAGATGATGACTGTAGCACTATTGCAGTAGACGTTGTTGTTGCACAGAAAAGAAAAATCAATAGAAGACAACAACATCCAACGGATTTAAATTGAACAGAGGCTATTTAAGGAAGAAGAGTTGAAGGAAGAAGATGATGACTGTAGCACTATTGCAGTAGACGTTGTTGTTGCACAGAAAAGAAAAATCAATAGAAGACAACAACAGAGGAAAGATGAACCAGAAGCGAAGTTGTCAACTATCTACGAAGAGAGAGCTTAATTGCAGTTGACAGCTGATCTAGAATCTGCTTGTTTAGAGCAATTTCCCTAGTGTGTGAGAAACATAGAGTTGAGCGTTTCATTGTAACAATCTCACACACAGAGATTCATTCACATTCATTGTATAGTGAAGGAATCTCAAAATCTTCACAAACAGTTCCCGTCCAAGCACGATGACGTAAAACTCTGTGTATGTAGTCCTTGAACAGAGACGTAAAACAAGTTCCAAGTGAACAGCCGAGTGCTGGTAGAATTCTAGGAGTTCTCGCAGCTGCTGGTTGCGGGATTGGGTCTGTACGCGTTGTATAGATCAAATTCTTCTAGTGGAGCCTTCCGAGGTGGAAGAAGGGGAGACGTAGGACATTGAGGTCCGAACTTCCAGAAACAAATCAGCTGATCCATTTATTTAACGCTTTCAGCACTTACATTTACCTTTAGCATTCTCGCATACGCATACACAGTTCAGCACTTGCACATACAGTCGAACAGATTTATGTGGAACATAAATCTGTTTGAGTTGTTTTAAAATATTAGGATTCAGTTATGGTATTTTCCGCATGATTTTTAAATCATACCAGATCTGTCTCCGGTGCTCTTGTGATTTTTAGATGTTCAAGAACAAGAGGTATTGCACCTCCAGTTTTAAGTAGCAGCGCGCAAAATCTTTTAACTCTTGAAAAAGCGCGGCTGCTGATCTTTTTGATCCTATTTTCCGAGACCAACATGCTAGGACGGATGAAATATTTATCTAATAGGTATTGAATTTGATCTTTTAACTCCTTCATCTCGGCAGGAACAAGTCGGTATGGCTGTTTAGATACAGGAGCAACTTCAGGTACTAAATCGTTAGCAAATTCTATCTCCCGATCTGGTGGAAGACCAGATATGTCTTCTGAGAGTACATCCGGAAATTTATTCAATACTTCCACATTTTCCAGCTTAACTTTCTTATCTCCTACTATCGATAATGCACTAAGTAGAAATCATTGATATCCTTTCTTTAAATATCTTTGAGCTTTCAGAGTTGACATCAGCTTAGGGGTTCCACTATGTCTATCGTCTTGGAACAATAATGGTTCTCTATCGGGTGATTTAACCTCAATAATTCTTTTTCTAAAATCTACAATGACACCATTCTTAGGTAACAAATCCATTCCCAAAATCAAGTCGAACTCAAACATGGGTATACTATTAAATCTGCACACATAAAATACACTTGAAACTTAAGCTCTAGGTTGCGAAAAACACTATTGGTTAATAAGCTTTCTCCCTATGGGATATTTACACAAAAACCTATTTCTGGTTGAATAAATAATTTCTTAGCAAAAGCTACTGATATAAATGAATGCGTTCCACCATAATCTAATAAAGCTAAAGTAGGAATACTGGTGACAACAATTTTACCTGCGACCACCGCAGAGTTTGGTTGAGCCTGATTTGTCGTCATTATGTAGGCTCTACTAATGATAAGTTGTTTGGACTGTGGGCTATTCTTTAAGATATGGCCTGGATTACCACATTTGTAACACACACCCTTACCATACAAGTTGGACATACTGGCCTATTCTCAATCTTAGGAACAACATTGATCGGCTGAGCCTGTATGGGTCCTTGTCCCTGAGACCTCTGCTGGTTGTTATTAGGTCAGGTCCGATGCTCTAAATCAGAGATTAAGTACTCAGTTGATCACAATTACACGGAAGCATAAAAATATGGGATAAAAAAATTTCGTTTTGTCCTGAACTGAAAATATCATTCCAAAATACAATCATAATCAAAGTATAGATTTTCACTCAAAGATCCATACAACAAAACAGTACCAGAAATGCATACAACAACTCAGCAAATACAAATCTCAAATGCAGTATTCTCACAGGGCATCCCCTGATAATACAATCAGTACATAATATATTATTGGGACACAAAACATGGCTCTACCAGCCGACGCACCACTCGGTCCAGGTGGTTCAACCTGAAGAACCTTGAAAGGCCAAATACAGGACCAAAGCAGCCCCAAAACAGGGAAAGAAGACGAGATCAAACCTCAGTACAAAGAAAACTTATAACAACAGTCAGATAAGGCACACAATATTTCAAGTCGTGCAAAGCATGAAGGGTTACCAAAGATCACCGTTAATCAAAGCACAGCAACTCAGCTAGGCCATCAAATCCCAATAAGTCGTTGGAGTCCAGATCACAGCGACTCAGCTGGCAATCACGAATTAGTGAAAGCATTGGACTCACAGGCACGACGACTCAGTCGACCAATCACGACTCAGTGACTAATAGGTTCTCAAAACAACAGGCTCAATATGTTATGCATGAATGCAAAACATAATCATGCTCACAAAAAATTCATAAGAAATCAAATAGCAGCAAACCAGATATTCATCAAGAACAGCAGGGCTAAGCATACTCAGCTTACATCCAGCACGCAATCACACAGCAGTCAATTCACGCTGGAAATATTCTCATGCTTACATCAAAGCTGTTAAATCAAACTCAATCCATGACTTAGCTTCTGAGCTACAATTACCACAGAAAAGATTACGGCTTATGTCAGAACACGCTTCCAGCTCCGCTCAAGTCTCTGCGAAGAAATCAAGGCAAAAACCACAAAAGGGGATCTAATCTGCCAAGATACTCAAGAAAATCAGCTTTACTCAAGCTTAACCAACTCGCAGACTAAAACCTAGCAGCTCGGGTCGACTACATCTAGCTAACAGAGCAGTACTCAGCTCAAGATAAATGCTAAGAACAGAAACTACAACTAGCAGAACACGGTTACCTAAACCAAATCTCTACTATGTCGGAAAATAGTGAAACACAGCTCACACAGCTTCACAGCTACTATCCTTATCCAGCCTCCTTCTGACTCCAAACTGGTACAAGAACGTCGGTCTCGAAGAGGGGTTTTAAACCGAGGTACCCTCACTCAAAACTGACCAGCCAATCTCCAGAAATCAGAATACAAAGGTGTCGGGTAAACAGTAGCAACAAGGGTTGGAAGAGATAAGTGTCAGGAACTCATGGGAGAAGATAAGGTATGTGTGTTGTAAAATGACTACGTGTTGGTCAACACTTATAAATATATATACTCTCAGTCAAAGCTTCAGTAAAGTCAAACCAGCTCAGACTTTACTACTGTACCAGCTCAGGCACACTAAACATCTCAGGGAGTTACGCTGCATTCAACCAGCACAACGCTCAGCTGAGCAGCTCAGGTACTTCAAGCAACACACATCCAGCTTGGATCACTAACACGAACTCGGTCTGGTCCACAGTGCTCAGAGCAGTTCAGACCTCTCTACTGCTCCAGCTTAGGTATACAGACACTAAAACCAGATCGCATTCCAATAGACCAACTCAAAGCATCCAGCACATCTCTAAGCTGAGTCCAGCTTGCACAACAGAGGAAACCTCAAAAATGTTCACCTCTAAACTGGTATCCCCGAAACCGGCTCAGCGATACTACCCAGCTCAGAGATATATTCTCAGGCCAGCTCATTCCCGATTTGATCCAAACCAAACTCAAAAGTTACCAACAACATACAGGATACCATCCGGCTCAGGACTGATCTGTCCAACCAGCTTAAACCAAAACTTGTCTTGATTCAACCTCAAACCCACCAGCAGACCTCTGGTTCCATGTTACATTGGATTTGGAATAGTTTACCTCAACCAGATCGCACAAAACCTCAGACCAGCTGGTAACAAAACTGATTCCTATTAACTCAATTCCTCAAGCTACATCATCTTCTATGTGTTTAAAAGCTAGTATGATCTGATTAACTCTTAATTACCATATAATAATTCCAGTTTTCACATAGTAGGTCCCTTGGATTGTATCCGATCTTTATCCTGGAATTCTTGACGCTTTAGTTGACGTTCTACGTCAATCTCCTTCCAATCTTGTTCAGCTCACATGGCTTTATTTACTGCTGCTCTGTAGTTTGTTGGTTCAGCAAGCCTAACGTCATGTTTCCACGTTGGCCTTAATCCATCAAAAAAATGACGACGCTTCTCCTCCGCATCTCTCCCTATCATAGGAACAAAGTAACATCCTTTCTCAAACTTGCGGATATAATCCCGCACCGGCATATCCCCTTTTTTAATCGTTAAAAACTCTCTTTTCAACTCAGCACTCACGTCCACTGTGAAGTACTGGTCATAGAAAACCCGTTTAAATTATTTCCAAGTGAGAATATCCAAGTCTATAGTCAGCTTGGGCCCTTCCCACCATATCCTAGCATATCCCCTCAGCATATAAATCTCACACCGAGGTCTCTCCTGGTCAGATAAATGAAGATACTCAAATATGACATCTAAAGATTTGATCCAACTTTCAGCTATAAGTGGATCAGTTGAACCAGAGAACTCTTGAGGACGTTGTCTTCTGAATCTTTCCTGTGGGTCCTCACGATTAACCGTTTGTTCATATGACCATTACCTGGGTTAGATTGATCAACCAGACGTTGCAACAGCTGGAACACGTTGTCTAGGATAGGGGTTTTATTGAGGGATTTCCCAAAGTAGCTGTCCCTTTAACGTCATTGACCAAGAAGAACATTATATATGATTGGACACCCGAATGTCAGTCCAGTTTTGAGAGATTGAAAGAGGCACTGATAGAAGCTCTTGTTTTAACCCTGCCATCAGGGAAAGGGAACTATACGATTTATACAGATTCATCGAAGATAGGATTGGGCTGTCCTAATACAAGATAAAAAGGTGATTGCCTATGCTTCTAGGCAGTTAAAAATTCATGAGAAGAATTATCCTACGCATGACCTAGAGCTAGCAGTAGTAGTGTTTGCGTTGAAAATTTGGAGACACTACCTGTACGGGGAGAAATGCGAGATATTTACAGATCACAAATGAAACGATTGGAATTTTTTTAATTTAATTTAATAAGTTTGAGGTTTAAATTGCAGGATGTCATGACCGATGCACAATACAGAGATTATCCACGCAATTAACAACGGTGGAAGCATTTAAAAGTGGCTAAAATTTTTCGGTTTGGTCTGACTTAGAAAACATAATTTAAAAATACATTGATACTCAAAATATTGGTTTTACAACAACCGAAAAACCAAACAACAAGCAAATAACAATACGAGTGTCTCCCAAACAACAAGACTCTCAAATCAGCAATAGAACATTAATACGGGACATTCCCCGGCAAGGAATCTATTACATGATTATATAATATACATAACTGGGACACTCTATCCACCTCTCGAGGAACCACCAGCTGAGTCATCTCCACGGCTAGCTGAGAAACCTGGGTAACCTGAACAGCATACAGATAACCAAACAACCAGCCCCAGAGGGACAATGGTCAAACCTCAGTACGGAGATCAATACAAACAGCAAATAGATGGCAATAGATATAAATGCACGTGCTATGCATGAGACAACAGGATGCAAAGGCAGCAGGCTACAAACGAATCAGGATGCCAAAGGAGCTCAGAGACCAGCTTAACAGCTGTCAAACAGATCAAATGAATGATAGTGGCCACAAATCATGTGAGAGCGTGGTAGTTATCCACTCGTCTCAACACGCGATACCAGAGCATAATCAGATCACTCAACTTGTTGTTGCCAAAGCTCATGAGAGCATGGTAGCTATTCACTCGTCTCATAGCGGCTAACAACTCAACCAGCAGCGAGATGAGGAGCACGGTATTGCCGCTCGTCCTCAAAACAGCACCTGGTACATACGAGTTAGCACGAAAACAACAAACGGCTAACAGATATGAGCTCAACCAGAAAATGCGTGTATGCAATTACAACGACGTGCAACAACCAGCACAGAACAAAGGTAGACAACCAACATAACAATAGCATACACTGCACCACATACCAGCAAGCATACATACATATCCATGCCTATCCCAAAGCTGTAAAACAAGCTCAAATCCATACCTTCAATTTCTGAGGAACAATTACAAAAACAAGAGTCCCGAGTAACTCAGATCTGCCACCTGCCTGGCCAAACAACAACAACTAGCTCAAGGACATTACACACAGGAACACGTAATGGGAGCCACCAGCTCAACCCAGATCTATCCTACCTTTCTAACACAATAACTAGCTCTAAATGAAGCACCAGGTAGGATCTAATACTTACTCAAAGCACTACCTGAACAGAAGAACCAATATGACACTATATGAACAATGACGTACTGTAGCTTCTTCGCGTTCTTCTTCCAGTAGCTCAAAGCTCTCCAAAAGAGTAGAAATGGAAGCGTCTAGCAAGGGGAACTCAACGCTACCAACCTCGCTCAAATCTGCATCGTATACTGTCGGGAATCGAAGGAAATCCACCACGGTGAACAGTAACGAGGGTTCTAAGACGAACTGTGATATCAAACTCTCGAAAGACATATATTCTAAGTGCTGGGAAAATAATTGTGAAACCACAGTCAAAGTCGTCCATATATACAACTTAAGTCTCCCCAAATCTGCTAACAGTAGCCACCGACAACGTCGGACTCACAGCTGGTACCAACTCAGATTTGAGTACTACTCTAGATCTGGACCATACGCTATACCAGCGCGCTACTACCAAACGACGTTGCACCACAATCCAGCTCATGTAACCAACCAGATCTCACACATCCAGATCTCACATCTCAGCTGGTTCCTCTAAACGACATCGCACAACAATCCAGCTAGTTCATAAACATGTATCACTAAACGGCGTCTCCAGATCCGAACGACCAGATCTCACACATACTATGACCAGCATATACTGGTTACCGGAAACGACATCACGCTATCTTCTGGTTTGGACAACCCGGAACGGGTCTACACCAACTTACAAACCGAATCGGTACACGTAGCGCTACCAGATTCCACCCTCAAGTCTGGTTTCTCCTAGAACGACGTCGCTCCACTATAACTCAAAATACCCAACTTCGTGCTCCCAGAATAACTCCCGACACGATTCTTGAGCGCTCAACCAAACAGATTTGACCGTTCTACGAACCAGGTCAGATATATTTCACACACAAACCAACTAGCTCTTCTTCAAGTCTAATCCAACGCACGATCAATTTTCCAAATAAATAATTATCTACTCTGATCTCACATTTCTCCCCCACTAAAAATGATTTCATCCTCGAAATCAAGCAACAAACTCTAGAACGAATAAAACTTGGAATCACAGAAATGTAGCCAAAACCTCAAAACTGAGAATATGCAACATATAACTCGTACTGCAGATCCACAATTCACAGAACAAAACCAACCATAAGCACTCTAACACATACTAGGAGGCTACTAACTAAGAGTCAAGATAATTGGAAAGCAACAGCAAGTATTCAAGCTACTGGAGTTAATGCAATATCTACTCAAACAAATGAGACCACTCACGATACATCTTCTCCTCTAACTCCCACGTAGCTTCTTACCTACCATACTTGCTCCATTGGACCATCACCAAAGGAATTGTCTTGTTCCTGAGCTATTTGTCCTTCCTATCAAAATCTTCAAGGGATATTCAACATAGCTCAAAGTTCGATCCAGCTCCACCTCGTAAGTTCGAAACACATGAGAAGGATCCGGCTCATATTTCCTCAACATAGACACATGAAACACATCATGTAATGAGGACAGTTCGGGTGGCAACAACAAGCGATAAGCCAAAGGACCGATCCTCTCCACAATCTCATAAGGTCCAACATAACGAAGAGCTAACTTACCCTTGAGTCCAAATCTCATAACAATTCTAAAAGGAAAAACTTTCAAGAACACTCGATCACCTACTTGAACTCTAGAGGCCGACGCCTACGGTTCACATAGCTAGCTTGGCGATCTTGTGCAGCTTTCATACGATGTCGAATCAGATCAACCTGATCTTTCATATGATGCACAAATTCAGGAGAAGACAACTTCTTCTCCCCTACTTCTTCCCAACAGATTGGCGATCTGTACTTCCTACCATACAACGCTTCGAACGGTGCCATTCCAATTGTTACTTGGCAGCTGTTATTGTAAGAAAATTCCACAAAAGACAACGAATCTTGCTAGCTGCCACTGAAGTCCATAACAATATCTCGCAACATATCTTCCAAGGTTTGTATTGTTCTCTCAGATTGGCCTTCGGTTTGGGGATGATAGGCTGTACTCATAGCCAATTTTGTTCCCAAAGCTGCTTGCAAACTCTTCCAAAATCTGGAAGTGAACCTCGGATCTCGATCTGAAACTATAGACACAGGACACTCCATGCAATCGAACGACAAAATCTATGTACAGCTTTGCCATCATTTTCAAAGAATTCGTCATAATATAGGGAATGAAATGAGCTGACTTTGAATGTATATCAATTACCATCCAAATAGCCTCACTACCTCGGCTAGAACGAGGCAAATGGGTCACAAAATCCATAGCTACGTGCTCCCAATTCCATTGGGGCACCTCTAAACTCTGCAATAGTCCACCAGGTCTCATCCTTTCCGCCTTAACTTGCTGAAAATTCAGACAACGAGCAACAAAGTCAGCAACATCGTTCTTCAACCTTCCCACAAATAGTGCGGTTTCAAAGCATGGTACATCTTCCTTGCACCAGGATGGACACTATGACGACTACAGTGAGCTTCTCTCAAGATATTTTCTCAAATCAATCAAGTTGGGCAAAACCAACCTGTCCCAAAACCTCAAACAACCATCAGCCGCGACAGAGTAATCCTCCAACTGTCTAGCTTGAGTTTTCAAATTCAGCTCATGGATACACAGATCTGTTCTTTGAGCTGCCCTAATATCCGAAACAATCCGTGGCTTGACTTGAAAAGATGACACCACCACACAGTCATCACTTGGGTAAAAACGCCAACCAGTAGTGCTCAGATGCTCATGAACCTTCGAGATAGATAACGATGCAAGCATCGACCCTTGAGCTTTCCTTCAAAGCGCATCAGCAACTACATTAACTTTCCCAGGCTGATACTGAATCTCACAATCAAAATCCTTAAGAAGATTCATCCATCTACGCTGCCACATATTCAAGTCGGATTGTGAAAAGAGGTACTGAAGACTCTTGTGGTCCGTATACAACACAAACTATTCGCCGTAGAGATAGTGGCAACAAATCTTCAAAGCAAAGACAACGGCCGCCAACACCAAATCATTAACTGCGTATCGAGTCTCATGAGGTTTCAACTGACGGTAAGCATACGCAATGACTCGACCATGCGGCATCAATACACAACCAAATCCACTAAGCGAAGCATCGGAACATACCACAAAACCTCCTGAACCTGAAGGTAACGCTAACACTGGCGCTGTAGTTAGATTCTTTTTGAGCAATTGGAAACTATTTTCACATTCCTCCGTCCACACAAATCTCTTGTCCTTCTGGGTCAATTGTGTCATAGGCTTAGATATACTAGAGAATCCCTTGATGAAGCCTTGATAATAGCTAGCCAATCCCAAAAAGTTAAGAATCTCTGAAATGTTCTTGGGACGTTCCCAGTTCACTACGGCCTCTACCCTACTAGGATCAACGGATAAACCATCAGCCGAAATGACATGACCCAGAAACACCACTCTATTCAACCAAAACTCGCATTTAGAGAACTTGTCATACAACTGTGAGTCCCGTGGTATTCTGAGAACCAATCTCAAATGCTCTTTTCGTTGTATCGGAGTCTTCGAGTAAACCAGATTGTCATCGATAAAGACAATCATGAATTGATCGATGAACTCTCTAAAGACTCGGTTCATCAAGTCCATGAAAACTGCAGAGGCATTAGTCAAACCAAAAGGCATAACCAAGAACTCATAATGCCACTACCTTGTCCGAAACGCAGTTTTCGGGACATCTTCCTCTCGAATTCGCAACTGGTGATACCCTGAACGCAGATTGATCTTGGAATACATAGCTGAACCCAGAAGCTGGTCAAATAAATCGTCGATCATCGGTAAAGGATACTTATTCTTAATAGTAGCCTTATTCAATTGCCGAAAAAAAATACACATCCTCATCCAACCATCCTTCTTCTTTACAAACAGAATAGGAGCTCCCCACGGAGACATGATCAGTCGAATAAAACCTTTCTCCAACAAATCGCTAAGCTGTATCTTCAGCTCTCTCAACTAGGCTGGCGCTAAACGATATGGGGTTCGTGAAAAAGGAGCTGTACCAGGTACCAACTCAATGCTAAAGTCGATCTCTCTCCTCGGTGGAAAGCCAGGAATTTCCTCAGGGAACACATCATGGAAATCACGAGCAACGGGTATGTCATTAAGTTCCACACACGACTTCGAGGATGTGTCCAAAGCATAGATCAGGAACCCTACATTGTCCAACGACAATAGTCCAAACATATCCATAGCAGAGATCTACAGAATCTTTGATTGGGAATCATGGCCGTAGAAATTCCATTTCTCGCCAGAATGGGGCCAAAAACGCACAACGCCATGAAAACAGTCCACGGTGGCCCTAAAACTAGACAACACATCCATTCCCACAACACAATCAAAATCCACATCACTAATCAAATCAGGTTTGCTACCAACACATTCTTGCCAAACTTAAGTATGCCATTCATCAAAATCTCTTGGGAGAACAGGCTCGCGCCGGTAGGAGTCGCAATAGAAACAATATCACGCAAAATAGTGGTATGCAAACCATGCTCAACCACAAATGCATCAGCTATAAACGAATGTGATGCTCCAGTATCAAACAATACACCTGCTGGAAAATAAAAAATAGTACAAGTACCCGTGATCACTCCTCCAGGCGTGCCCTCTGCTTGCTCCCGCGTCATGGGATTAACCTGGGCATGCTGAGGTCCTGAGAACTGGGGTTGGGAGGTCTGTTCGAAACGCGAAGGACCAGGCTGTTGGAATGGCCTATGCGGAGCTTCTCCCATCCTCTGCTGCTGAACAGGGAAAGAACGACCTCGAGATGACCCACCAGAACGACCCTACGGTGGGGCAGCGGTGTGCTGAGATCCATCCAAAGGACATACCCTCGTAAAATGTCCATACTGCCCACAAAGATTGCAAGCACCTTGAACCCCCACACACTGCATCGTAGGGTGCTTGCCTCCACACTGACCACAAAAAGTAGCCCTTAGACTACTGCTGCTGCTTGAACTGGCCGAACCAGAAGGACTAGAACCCTGCTTCTTCTTGAACTGATGACCATGCGGCCTAAACCTGTGGCGTCCAGATTGTTGCGCTGACTACTGGGGCTGCTAGGATGACTGGAGAAATTGGGAGGTTGCGCCCATTGAACGTTGGGATGAGCACCTTGTGCAGCTTGTGGATGACCCGAGACCTGTGGTTCCTTAACCCTTCCGCGATGTCCATTGTCTTGTCCACCGCGTCCGCATAACTGCTAGGTGAACTCGCCAACACCAAAGAATAAAGATCCTCATTCAGCCCTTCCAAGAATCGGTTCCTCTCCGTCCTCTCACGGCCAGACACGTGAGGAACATAGGCAAGGAGAGAAGAAAACCTTCAAGCATACTCGCCCACAGACATGGTTCCCTAAACCAAGTTATCGAACTCGTGCTCCTGGGCATTCAAATAAGACTCTGGAACGAAATCCTGACGGAACACAGTACAAAAACTGTCCCAAGTCGTCCCCACACCAGTCTCCTCAAAGGTTCGTGAAGCACCTCTCCACCAACGCTCTGCCTTCTTCCTCAAGTGAAAAGTATCTAAACTCAGTTTACGCTCAACGTCATAGCGCACTCACTCAAACAGCCCTGTAATGTGCTGTAACCATGACTCAGCATCGGAATTAGACTCGTTACCATTGAATGTCTGAGGATTCATCCGCTGAAACCTCGCCATGATCAGTTCCATCTCGTCCATGCGGGCTGCCAAAACATCCACCTGATCATCAACCTATCTAGCACGCCTATGCACAGGTATGTTACGCTCCATCTCCTCATTCTGACACTCAGATTCTATCGGAATCTGTCTGGAAGCTCTACCCCTACGTGTAGGCGGTATCTAGGCAAACACTAATACAATAAGATCACAAATCAAATATATCACATAGTCAAGCACATGCAACAACATCTATCTGCCCCTGACTTTGTGCAGCAAATGAAAGATCGTGTGGATCTTATTCGACAGCGAATGAAAGCTGACCATTATCACCAAGCCAGTTATGCGAATAAGAGGCGTCGACCTCTTGAGTTTCAAGTTGGTGATCATGTATTTCTCAAGGTTTCTCTGTTTCGCAGTGTGATGCGCTTTGGATGCAAGGAAAAGTTAGCCCCTCGTTACGTCGGACCATATGAAATTGATGAGAGGATTGGCCCTTTAGCGTATCGGCTGTTGTTGCCGCCAGAGTTGTCTTCTCTTCATGACGTCTTCCATGTTTCCATGTTGAGGAAGTATGAGCCAGATCCGTCTCATGTGCTTGGAACTGACGAGATTGAGCTAGATCAGTCGTTGAGCTATCAGGAATATCCCTTGCAGATCCTAGGAAGAAAAGAGAAACAGCTGAGAAATAAGACCATTCCGTTGGTAATGGTGCAGTGGAGCAAACATGGAAGGGAAGAAGCTACTTGGGAGCTTGAAGAAAAGATGCAGCGCGAGTGGCCGCATCTGTTTGAGTAGCTGTTGAGCTAAATTTCCAGTAGTTTGTAGCTTTTGGTTGTAATTCTTCCCTAGTTGTTGTTAATTGTTTGCTCAGTAATCTTGAACTCTTGGCTTGTGTTAGGCAGAGTTCTGTTGTGCATTTTGCTGTTAGTTTTATTTCCAAATTGTTGTTTGATTTTGGGGACAAAGTCCTTTTAAGTGGGGGAGAAATGTGAGACCTGGAAATGTGATTAAGATTAATTTGGTTGGAATTAATCGGTTTTTAGAGATTTATGGTGGTTCAGATTTCTTTTTGTGAGTTTCGATTGTATTTTCGGGTCACATTTCACCCTTGGAACAATTCTGGGAATTTTGGAATTTTCGAGTTTGAATCTGTTGGCAGATCTGATGACGTCATGCTTTCTGTTGCGCTATGCTATTGCTGACGTAAGGTTATCTGTTAGCGCTTGTGTTACTCAGGCTGTTGACAACAAGTTCCTGTAGCGCGAAGGAAACGTTGCCGTTTTGGTAAACGCTTGCTGGAGAGATCTGTTACCAGCGATCTATGTTTTTTTTAGCGTTAGTGTGCTTCTTCAGATTTGTTGACGTGTGCAAAGCTGCATCGTTTTATTTAATTGGAACGCTGATTTTGATAAGTTGGTGCGACGTCGTATTTGGTCTAGAGATAGGGAGAGGTCTGCTCGCGTAAAGAGAGATCTGTTGTTTGTAGCGCGAGTTCTGAGAACAGATGTCAACGTTGGTCAACTCTCCTGTAGCGATTGCTGTTGTGTGCGTAGCGTGTTTCCAGCGTTTAGCGGTAGCAACCATATTTGATGACGTAAGCAGCGCGACGTCGTTTTGGATAGCGCTTGTTACCTTGAGTTCGATTGCTGGTGTGAGCTTGGTACTGTTGAAGAAGCTGTTGGTTATTTCTTCATCAGCTTTGCACTGTTCCCGTTACTGTCAACAGTTTGCGATATCTGTTAGTGTCGGTGGATTTTATATCAGTTTTCTCGTGTGTATTTAAGGGAGATTTGGTATTCGATTTCAAGCACCAGATCCCATACTTAGCGAAATATTATCTTGGTTGTCGACCTCTGTTCTTCGAACCCTAGTACTGTTCACCGTGAGCTTTTCCGGTGAATTCCCGTCGTTGCCGGCCATTGTTTGATACATTCGAGGTAGCGTTGGACTCCTCTTGTGAAGCTCTATCATTCCATACCACTTTGGGAAGCTGTGATTGGCTAGTTGAGGAACGCGAAGTTGCTGCTCGGTTGTGCATGGTATCGTACGGGTAGAACTTCGTTCCTTTCGTGATGAGATCTGTTCCTAGCCTTGAATTAAGCTCCCTGTTGAGTTGTGTTGTTGAGATTAGTTGCTGGTTTGGTTGAGCATAGCTCCCAGCCGTGAGCTTCTGTAATTGGCCGTGAATTTCCTGTTAGCTTGCCTGAGATCTATTGTGCGTATGTTTAGCAGGTTGCTATCCAGATCTCTCGGACCGTAATTGTTGTCATTGTTGCACAGGAGGTTAAAGGTACGGATCTGAGCTTGATGTAGCTGGGAATTGGCGTGAGATTGAATGCTAGATGGCTGTTGTGCATTTCCGTGGATGTTGCTGTGTGCATATGTGATTGCTGTTGATTTTTAGCTTCTATGTTTATGCATACACGCATTTACCATATTGCTTTCATATTTCTGTTGCAGCCATTGCTTTGTATGTCGTCGTATTGTTGTTGTTTCTTTACCAGGTACGCGAGATTGCTGTTGATTTTTAGCTTCTATGTTTATGCATACACGCATTTACCATATTGCTTTTCATATTTCTGTTGCAGCCATTGCTTTGTATGTCGTCGTATTGTTGTTGTTTCTTACCAGGACGCGAGGGTGAGCGGCAATACCGCACTCTCATCTCCCTTCTGGGATTTTTTAGCCATCATGCGCCGAGTGGTTAACTACCACGGCTCATGGGCGAGGCAACGACAGGTTGAGTTGTTTGATGCATCTCGTATTTTGGTGGAGTGTCAAGGCGAGTGGCTCATTACCACACTTTGAACTCACCCCGTGGCCACTGATTCGTTTCTGATCTCGTGGAGCTATGTCTGAGTTCCTTGGCTCCCTTGTTGGTTATAGCCTTCAGTTGTTATCCGGTGTCTCATGCATAGCATCTGCATCTTTCCTTTTAGCTATTTCATTTGCTCTCCATACTGGGGTTTGACCCCATATCCCTCTAGGCTTGGTTTGTTTCCTTGTTTGCGTTGTTTTCAGGGAACCCAGGTTTTACAGCTGGTCGTGGTTTTAATCCAGCTGATGGTGCCCCAGGAGGTGGTTAGCGTGTCCTAGTTGCGTATAGCATATTTATATGTATCAGTACTGTTAGTCAGGGGATGCCCTGTGATTTGTTGTTGTACTTTGTTGTTGGAGTCTGATACATGTTGTTGTTGCTGTTGTTATGCTATACTGTGAGTTGTTTTTATAAACTGGGATATATTTTGAGTTTCACTCTATTTAAATTATAATGTTTTAAACCGTCAGGCGAAAAACGAAAATTTTACCCGCTTTTTAATAGCTTCCGCTTGTGTTTGTGTGTTTTTACTCTGATGCGAGCACGAGGCCTGACATCTGAGGATTCATCCGCTGAAACCTCGCCATGATCAGTTCCATCTCGTCCATGTGGGCTGCCAAAACATCCACCTGATCATCAACCTATCTAGCACGCCTACGAACAGGTATGCTACGCTCCATCTCCTCATTCTGACACTCAGATTCTATCGGAATCTGTCTGGAAGCTCTACCCCTACGTCTAGGCGGTATCTAGGCAAACACTAATACAATAAGATCACACATCAAATATATCACATAGTCAAGCACATGCAACAAGCAACAAAGCGCCTAGACTCAAGTGTAATCAAAATAATTCGAGCTTATCTAAGCTCTGATACCAAAAAAGTCAGTCCGGTGCACAATACAGAGATTAACCACGCAATTAACAATGGCGGAAGCATTTAAAAGTGGCTAAAATTTTCTCTTTGACCCCACTTAGAAAACATAATTTAAAAATACATTGATACTCAAAATATTGGTTTTACAACAATCGAAAAACCAAATATAAAGCAAATAACAATACAAGCCTCGAGTGTCTCCCAAACAACAAAACTCTCAAATCAACAATAGAACATTGATACGGGACATTCCCCAACAACGTATCTATTACATGATTATATAATATACATAATTGGGACACTCTATCCACCTCTCGAGGCACCACCAGCTGAGTCATCTCCACGGCCAGCTGAGAAACCTGGGTAACCTGAACAACACACAGAAAACCAAACAACCAACCCCAGAGGGACATGGGTCAAACCTCAGTACGGAGAGCAATACAAACAGCAAATAGATGGCAACAGATATAAATGCACGTGCTATGCATGAGACAACAAGATGCAAAGGCAACAGGCTACAAATGAATCAGGATGCCAAAGGAGCTCAGAGAACAGCTCAACTGTTGTCAAACAGATCAAATGAATGATATTTTAGAGTAGATGCCCAACTAGCCAACTTGTGGCGTGTGGGTTTATAGACTCTTGTATGATACAATCTTTATATATGATATTCGCATTTATTTATATGGCATTCTTTACTTTCATTGTGTTGTATGATGATTAACAATTGTGTTGAGTAAAGACCTAGAATGCACTAAAGTGTATGTTAGATGTGATAGTGGGTATGACGGCTATCATGAAACACATCTAATAGTCACTGTGTATTATGAACATGTTCCTAGTCGATTGGGCCGTCAAAATGAGGATAAGGCCGCCCGAGCTAGAGACTAGTATCTGCGATGCGAAATACCATGTTTCATTGGTAGGGAACATTGTGATGTTCTGAGCATGCAGATAGATAGTGACCTGGTGATCTATCGAACTACACTCGTTCGGACTTTCCAAGTGGTTACATTTGTCGAGTGGATAAGTCCGAGGTCTTTGTTGTACTGATTAGTCCTCACGACTCGAAACGTCATTGAGACTCTACATGATAGGCGTCTCACTTTGACTCGTTTGCCGACTCTCTTGGGGTCATAAGGCGTCGGGATTGGGTGAGATCCCGATGCATGTAGGAGTCAATGCATCGTTGTCGAGGATTCACCGCTCGCAGACATGCGTGGATATCCTATGCTATCTGAGGGGATAATAGTGTATAAATCTCTGGCCAGAGTACTAGAAGTGTTTTAGGTAAATGTGTTTACCTAGTTACACTCGTGATGTCACAATTCGATCTCAAGATGTACGCATAGCTATCAGATCTTTAGCGACTCTCGATTTACCAATGGTCGTCGATCTGATCGGGATATATGGATTGAAAGGACCGTACTGTAAGCTAACCACGACCAACTGGTTCATGCAGGCACTATCAGTGATACCTAGGGGATCATGGGGCGATGTTTCTAGACGCTCTTACCATGATCCGATGGGCAAGTCCGGAATTGTGATTCCGGAGCCACAATGGTTGTGGGCCCACGGCTAGCTATATCCCTGAACCATTGAGGGTCACACAAGTACTGGAATCGAGATTCCCGCATGGATACTCAGCTCAATGTGTTGAGCATGAGAAGTGGATTTTGGGGAGTGCGACTTCCTAAAAGTCAACAGGGGTAAAATCGTGATTTCCACTGTTGAGGGGCAAAATGGTCATTTTGCACTGGGGTTCTGAAAAATGGTTTTTCAGATCATAGTATTCAGTTTTGGAAACTGAGTCGATCGGTCCGATCTGATCGGTGATCGGAGTTACGATGAAGTCTCGGTGATGGGGATGAACTGAATGTTCATCCGTTGGACCCGGGCCCGTTGAGCCGGTCTAAGTCCATCACTTAGTCTATTTAATATAGACTTAGGAGACTTAATAAAAAGACTTAACTACACAACTAAAAAACCCTAAACCTAGCTCTAGTAGCCGCCGCCCCCACCTCTCCTCAAAGCCGCCGCCGCAGCCGCTTCGAGTCGCCGGAATTTGTTCCGGCCAACTTGACGAGGAGAATCCGTCCTCGCCGATCTCGTCAGGCCTTCTAGTGCAGGCTGACGAAGGAGTCTCGTTTCCGGTCGTGGACCGGATTGACGTTATCTACCGCCGCCTACCCTGAAGTGCCGGTTTCCTCGAGAAACTGGTCGGAGCCAGGCACGAGTTGCCAGCAAGGTAGTCTTCTAAACACCCTATGAATGTCATAGTCTGTTATTTGTAATTGAATTGTATTGATCGTCTCCTGGCAATTTTTGTTCTTCCGCTGCCTCGTCGGGAGGCGTGATCCAGATCCGCCGCGGCTACCCGACAGTGTTATCAGAGCCAAGGTTTTCGGATCTGATCAATACACCGTTGCCATATTGTATCTAACATCTCGATTTTTGAGAAATGAAATCAGGGATCACGACCACGCCACTGCCGCATGCGGCGGCACCAACATGCGCGCGCGAGCGCGCGCGATAGCTTGCGCACTCGTTGCGCACGGCTGCCGACTCCTGGCTGCTGCCCCCCGGG
>KV017467.1:54006-74083 GCA_001598015.1 Dorcoceras hygrometricum
AAAATGTGATTTTAATTATAAAATATGATTTTATAATGAAATATGATTTTGTTGTTTAAAATTTGATTTTATCGACAAAATACGATTTTATTATAAAAATGCGATTTTATGATTAAAATATGATTTTGCGATAAATAATAGGATTATTTAATTTATGAATGTTAATTAGATTAATTGCATGATTGGGATGATCGAGAGCCGTGCCCAATTTGTTAGGTGTATGCGATAGGTTTTTGTGATTCGGTTTGTAAATATTTTGATTATCATTTAAGTGGGCCTGTTTGTGGCCCGTTCCCACCCCTTGATATATGTATCCCTTGTATGTCATGGTAAATTTAAATGTAAAATTACTAGATTTAGTGGGAGGACATCCGAAGACGGTGGACAATGACGATCAAGGTATTGAAGACCGAAGATCTGTAAAACCGGAAGCTTGTAATAGGATTGCATTGCATATTGCATTACCCCTAGGATTGGACCCAGGTCCGTGACTGGAAACCACGGACCGCATAGCTCTCGCGATCGATCATCCCAATGTTTCTTTATATATGTTGATATATAGTTGAGTTGAATCCGCATGTTGCATGTTTTAAATTTGATTTAAAATAAATGCATGAGACCAAAGTTTTTCAAAAATAAAATCCCTCGTTTTAAATACGATTTAAAACTAATATCAAGATAAATGTTTATTCGATAAACTAAAGGGCATTTAAAATTGTTTAAATTTCCCTACCTTCAATCAACAATGGGTGTACGTCGATGCTACCCGTATACATGGCCCGGATCATATTATTGAGGGGGTCATGTATGCCGGAAAGCTGTCCACGCCATTGAAAACTGTTGTGAGTCGGTGGGAACTCCCTTTAACGTGGGCTCATATTATTGGGGACGTTAAGGGGACCGTCCTTCACGACTCGACATTGATGGGTAATCTTGACACGTGATAGTAAACGACGTCATATTATTGGGCCCTTACTGGACGTGAGGTGAATACATGGAGGTTGCACCGGCTGCAATCGGAAACTACCTTTTGGGGGTCATGGATGGCTGATATTATTCGGGTCCATGATCGCTTGATTGGGCTCCGTGTACCCACTAAAGAAACCTGTTTTCTCGATTTCATTAGAGGGTGGTGAAATCGTTAAAATAGTGGGAGGGTAATTCATAAAACTTAACGACCATGTTTTATGTCTTAGCGATTATTTTATATATAGTTAGTGATGCATGTCTGTTTTCCTTTTCAGTATTACTGCTTATAAAATAGTTTCGATGAAAAACCCGCTCGCTGCTATACTGTATAGCAACAGGTTCACCGGTCTGAACTACCAAGACTGGCTCCGCAACCTCAATCTTGTATTGGCTTCGGAGAAATTTCTTTATGCGATAGAGAAGAGTCCTCCGAAGGAAGCCCCTGCTGATATCAGCCCTGAGGAGCTGATAACGCTTAAACAATGGTGGGACGATGAGGTTAAAGCTCGGTGCTATGTGATGGCATCGATGTCAAATGAAATGCAACGGCGTTTTGAGAAGACGAAGTATGCTGCTGACATACTTTTTCATTTCAAAGAGCTGTACGGGGAGAACTCTCGACATGAGAGGTTCACGGCTGTCAAGGAGCTGATGACGAGCCGCATGCACGACGAGACTTCGGTCCGTGAGCATGGGGTTCATATGATTGGGCTCGTTGAAAAGTTGTCGGGCCTTGATATCGCACTTCCACACGAGCTGTCGGTGGATGTACTTCTCCTGTCGCTACCCGCTGCATTTGACGCCTTTGTGGTCAACTTCAACATGAACAAGCTGGCAGCCACCCTTGAAGAGGTGGTTAACATGCTTGTAGTGTTTGAAGGGACCATAAAGAAGGACAAACCCGTCCTCATTCTGGGCTCTTCTTCCTCTGCGAAGAAGGGGCCCAGACGCAAGAGCAAGAAGCGTTCTGCTCCTGCAAAGGAGGAAAAGTCCGTCAAGAAGCCAAAGGCAAAGGCTTCTAAACCAAACAAGAGCGAGGATGTTTGCCACCACTTCCACAAGGCTGGGCATTGGAGGAGGAACTGCAAGGAGTACCTCGAGCAGTTGCGAATTGCGAAAGGTATGTTCTATATTGAAATAAATATGTTTCTTAATTCGACTTCTTGGGTACTTGATACCGGATGTGGATCTCATATCTGCAATGATTTGCAGGTGATGACAAGAAGCTGACATCTTAGAGAGGGTGAGACCCACGTGAGGCTTGGCAATGGAGCAAGGGTTGCTGCAGTAACTATAGAAGATGTTTATTTATTTCTGTCTTCTGATTTTAAGTTGTTATTGAGAAACGTTTTATTTGTTCCCGAATTAATAAAGAATATTATTTCCATTTCTATGCTTGATAGTGATGGATATTCTTGTATGTTTGCTAATTCGATTTGCAATATTTACAAGAATGAATGTTTAATTGGAATTGGGGAACGCGAAAACGATTTATACACCTTAAAATTAAAAGACGTTCCAACTCGCGATGTCGAATCACATACAACAACGATTAAAAGGAAACACGATAACTTGAACCCAGCACAACTTTGGCACGCTAGGCTAGGTTATGTTTCTCTAAGTAGGATGAACAAGTTAGTTAGAAGTGACATGTTTTATCTGTCAGACATTAACTCCCTACCAACTTGTGAGTCTTGTCTCAAGGGAAAGATGACTAAGCAACCCTTCAAGGGCAAGGGTGAGCGTGCTCGAGGCCTATTGGATTTGATCCATACTGATGTGTGCGGCCCGTTTAGTATTGGTACTAAATACGATCACACATACTTCATCACCTTTACCAACGATTACTCTAGGTATGGGTACTTGTACTTGATGAAGTACAAGTCTGAATCCTTTGAAAGGTTCCTCAATGGTGTAGCGGAGGGTCGTAATCGGACCTTGTTGGACATGGTTCGATCTATGATGAGCTTCACTGAACTTCCTACCTCGTTTTGGGGATATGCGCTCGAAATGGTGGTAATGTTGTTGAACAATGTCCACACCAAGGCAGTGGATAAGACTCCATATGAGATATGGATGGGCAAACCACCCAAGTACTCATACATGAGGATTTGGGGATGTCCTGCTTACGTGAAGCAGACAGTGGGAGATAAGCTGGATACGAGATCCATCTTATGCTACTTCATTGGGTATCCAAAGAATTCCATTGGATACTACTTCTACTATCTCAGCGAAACAAAAGTGTTTGTTTCTAGGAATGCCACCTTTATGGAAAGGGAATTTCTACTTGATAGAAAGGGCAAAATAGTAGAACTCGAAGAGGTTCGAGATCCAATCGAAGTACCAGGTGAATCTCCTGCACCTCCAGAGCCAGTACCAGAAATGGTCGCACCTAGGAGATCCGAAATGGTTCCTAGGGCTCCTGAGAGATATGGTTTTCTCATTGAAGATGATCAAGGTGATCAAGTTGTTGGATCTGATCCAAGAACTTTCAAGGAGGCAATTTCCGATGCTGATTCTAATTTGTGGCTTGAAGCAATGCAGTCTGAGTTTGACTCAATGCATGCTAACAAAGTTTGGACTCTAGTTAACCCTTCCGAAGGAATTGTTCCAATTGGGTGCAAATGGGTATACAAGAGGAAACTTGGGCCTGATGGTAAGGTAATGACCTACAAGGCACGACTGGTCGCGAAAGGTTACACTCAAAGGCAAGGTGTTGACTATGATGAAACCTTCTCGCCAGTCGCAATGTTCAAGTCAATTAGAATCTTGTTAGCCATAGCCGCATGGTACGACTATGAGATATGGCAAATGGATGTGAAAACTGCATTCCTTAATGGAAACATTAAGGAACAGATCTATATGACGCAGCCTGAGGGTTTCACATCTGTTGGAAGCGAGCATAAGGTATGCAAGCTTCAGAGATCGATCTACGGTCTCAAACAAGCATCGCGAAGTTGGAACCTGAGATTCGATGAAACAATTAAAGAATTTGGTTTCATCAAGAATCCCGAGGAGCCATGTGTGTATAAGAAGGTAGTTAAAAGCGTTGTGACATCCTCGTACTTTATGTTGTTGACATTCTACTCATTGGGAATGATGTAGGAATGTTGCAGTCAACTAAAGTCTGGTTGTCTAGTAGATTTTCGATGAAGGACATGGGTGAAGCATCCTATATTCTTGGAATACAGATCTAATGGGATAGATCTAAACGGATGCTCGGACTCACCCAAGCTACCTACATCGATACCATACTTAAGAGGTTCTCTATGGAAGAGTCCAAGAGAGGACACCTACCTATGTGCCACGGGGTCACTCTATCTAAGTCTATGTGTCCGAAGACTGATGAGGAGATAGAGGGTATGATACGTGTGCCATATGCCTCGGCATTAGGTAGTATTATGTATGGCATGATCTCGACTAGACCGGATGTCGCATATGCTCTGAGTGTCACGAGCCGCTACCAGGCCAACCCCGGGCAATTGCATTGGAAGGCCGTGAAGGATATTCTTAAGTACTTACGAAGGACTAAGAATATGTTCATGGTCTATGGGGGTGGTGAACTGAAACTGGAAGGCTACACTGATTCTAGCTTCCAGTGTGATGTGGATGATTCGAAATCAACCTCTGGATTCGTATTCATGCTCAATGGTGGTGCTGTCTCTTGGAAGAGTTCCAAGCAAGAAACCATCGCGGATTCAACCACTGAGGCTGAGTACATCGCAGCATCAGCTACTGCTAAGGAGGCCGTTTGGATAAGGAATTTCGTCCAAGAGTTGGGCGTCATTCCTAATGGAGTTGGTCCAGTCCCGGTGTACTGCAACAACACGGGTGCCGTTGCGCAAGCAAAGGAGCCTAGGTCTCACCAAAGATCCAAACACATACTGAGGAAATACCACATAATCCGGGATATTGTGGCTAGAGGTGACATAGCAGTTGAGAGAGTCGCCTCTGCAGACAACGTTGCTGATCCACTTACGAAGCCCTTGCCTGGACCGTTGTTTGAAAAACATCGCGAAACAATGTGACTGCGTCTGATGAGTAGTTGGATTTTAGGGCAAGTGGGAGATTGTTAGAGTAGATGCCCAACTAGCCAACTTGTGGCGTGTGGGTTTATAGACTCTTGTATGATACAATATTTATATATGATATTCACATTTATTTATATGGCATTCTTTACTTTCATTGTGTTGTATGATGATTAACAATTGTGTTGAGTAAAGACCTAGAATGCACGAAAGTGTATGTTAGATGTGATAGTGGGTATGACGGCTATCATGAAACACATCTAATAGTCACTGTGTATTCTGAACATGTTCCTAGTCGATTGGGCCGTCAAAACGAGGATAAGGCCGCCCGAGCTAGAGACTAGTATCTGCGATGCGAAGTACCATGTTTTATTGGTAGGGAACATTGTGATGTTCTGAGCATGCAGATAGATAGTGACCTGGTGATCTATCGAACTACCCTCGTTCGGACTTTCCAAGTGGTTACCATTTGTCGAGGGATAAGTCCGAGGTCTTGGTTGTACTGATTAGTCCTCATGACTCGAAACGTCATTGAGACTCTACATGATAGGCGTCTCACTTTGACTCGTTTGCCGACTCTCTTGGGGTCATAAGGCGTCGGGATTGGGTGAGACCCCGATGCATGTAAGAGTCGATGCATCGTTGTCGAGGATTCACCGCTCGCAGATATGCGTGGATATCCTATGCTATCTGAGGGGATAATAGTGTATAAATCTCTGGCCAGAGTACTAGAAGTGTTTTAGGTAAATGTGTTTACCTAGTTACACTCGCGATGTCACTATTCGATCTCCAATATGTACGCATAGCTATCGGATCTTTAGCGACTCTCGATTTACCAATGGTCGTTGATCTGATCGGGATATATGGATTGAAAGGATCGTACTGTACGCTAACCATGACCAACTGGTTCTTGCAGGCACTATCAGTGATACCTAGGGGATCATGGGGCGATGTTGCTAGACGCTCTTACCATGATCCGATGGGCAAGTCCGGAAATGTGATTCCGGAGCCACAATGGTTGTGGGCCCACGGCTAGCTGTATCCCTGAACCATTGAGGGTCACACAAGTACTGGATTCAAGATTCCCGCACGGATACTCAGCTCAATGTGTTAAGCATGAGAAGAGGATTTTGGGGAGTGCGACTTCCTAAAAGTCAACAGGGGTCAAATCGTGATTTCCGCTGTTGAGGGGCAAAACGGTCATTTTGCACTGGGGTTCTGAAAAATGGTTTTTCAGATCATAGTATTCAGTTTTGGAAACTGAGTCGATCGGTCCGATCTGATCGGCTATCGGAGTTACGATGAAGTCTCGGTGATGGGGATGAACTGAATGTTCAGCGCTGATCTCGTCAGGCCTTCTAGTGCAGGCTGACGAAGGAGTCTCGTTTCCGGTCGTGGATCGGATTGACGTTATCTACCGCCGCCTACCGTGAAGTGCCGGTTTCCTCGAGAAACTGGTCGGAGCCAGGCACGAGTTGCCAGCAAGGTAGTCATCTAAACACCCTATGAATGTCATAGTCTGTTATTTGTAATTGAATTGTATTGATCGTCTCCCGGCAATTTTTGTTCTTCCGCTGCCTCGCCGGGAGGCGTGATCCGGATCCGCCGTGGATACCCGACATGATATGGCCACAGAGCATGTGATAGCGTGGTAGCTATCCACTCGTCTCAACACACGATACCTGAGCATAATCAGATCAGTCAACCTACTGTTGCAAAAGCTCATGAGAGCGTGGTAGCTATCCACTATCTCATAGCGGCTAACAACTCAACCAGCAGGGAGATGAGGAGCACGGTATTGCCGCTCGTTCTCAAAACAGCACCTGGTACATACGGGTTAGCACGAAAACAACAAACAGCTAACAGATATAAGCTCAACCGGAAAATACGTGTATGCAATTACAACGACGTGCAACAACCAGCACAGAACAAAAGTAAACAACCAACAGCACAATAGCATACACTGCACCACATACCAGCAAGCATACATACATATCCATGCCTATCCCAAAGCTGTAAAACAAGCTCAAATCCATACCTTCAATTTCTGAGGAACATTACAAAAACAAGAGTCCCGAGTAACTCAGATCTGCCACCTGCCTGGCAAAACAACAACAACTACAACCAACAGCACAATAGCATACACTGCACACATACCAGCAAGCATACATACATATCCATGCCTATCCCAAAGCTGTAAAACAAGCTCAAATCCATACCTTCAATTTCTGAGGAACATTACAAAAACAAGAGTCCCGAGTAACTCAGATCTGCCACCTGCCTGGCAAAACAACAACAACTAGCTCAGGGACATTACACACAGGAATACGAACTGGGAGTCACCAGCTCAACCCAGCTCTATCCTACCTTTCTAACATAATAACTAGCTCTAAAGAATCACCAGGTAGGATCTAGTACTTAGTCAAAGCACTACCTGAACAGAAGAACCAATCTGCCAGTATATGAACAGTGACGTATTGTAGATTCTTCGTGTTCTTCTTCAAGTAGCTCAAATCTTTCCAAAATAGGTAGCAATGGAAGCGTCTTAGCAAGGGGAACTCAACTCTACCAACCTCGCTCAAATCTGCATCGTCTACCACCTGGAGTCGAAGGAAATCCACCACGGTGAACAGTAACTAGGGTTCTAAGACGAACTGTGATATAGAACTCTCGAAAGGAATATCTTCTAAGTGCTGGGAAAATAATTGCGAAACCACAGTCAAATTCCTCCATATATTCAACTTAAGTCTCCCCGAATTTGGTGAACAGTAGCCACCGACAACACTGGACTCACTGCTGGTACCAACTCAGATCTGAGTACTACTCCAGATCTGGACCATACGCTTTACCAGCGTGCTACTACCAAACGATGTCGCATCGCAATCCAGATCCTGTAACCAACTAGCTCTCACACATCCAGATCTCACATCTCAGCTGGTTCCTCTAAACGACATCGCACAACAATCCAGCTAGTTCATAAACATGTATCACTAAACGGCGTCTCCAGATCCGAAAGACCAGATCTCACACATACACTGACCAGCGTCTACTGGTGACCGGAAAGGACATCACTCTATCTTCCGGTTTGGACAACCCTGAACGGGTCTACACCAACTTACAAACCCAATCGGTCCATGTAGCGCTACCAGATCCACCCTCAAGTCTGGTTTCTCCTAGAACGACGTCGCTCCACTATAACTCAAAATACCCAACTTCGCGCTCTCAAAATACCCAACCGAATCGGTCCACATAGCACTACACGATTCTTGAGAGCTCAACCAAACATATTTGACCGTTCTACGAACCAGATCAGAGCTATTTCACGCACAAACCAACTAGCTCTTCTTGAAGTCTAATCCAAGGCCCGATTAATTTAACAAATAAATAATTAGTGATTCAGATATCACACTGGATGCTAAAAGTTAGTACTTGGTGCAAAACAAACGACAAAAATACTTCTGGACTAAATTGCAAAAGTATAGGAATTTTATTCCTTGAACTGGGAAATAATTCTGATCTTATAACTGATGGGAACTCAACAACCAAGATTTACAGAACATATATATATATATCTGTCATTCATCTTACTTGTAACAACCAAAGGCGTAATATGAAATTTACAAAATATTGTATCATAGTTTCTGTACAACAAAAGGATGAAAACTGAAAATAGTGCGGAAGCTAATGTCCACGATAAACACCCCAAAATCTGGTCCAACTCGCACCATCCAGCTCTGTTTAAATCTCATCACCTACACTTAAGACAACTAATGAGCCTAGGAGCTCAACAAGTAAATCGAGAATAACGAAGTCAGGCAATACAATCATAGCAATATCCGACTTTATCTGAAATTTCATAGAATTCAAAAGCTGAAGAATTTAATTCGGTATTTGGTACTAAAAACTTCGAAAGCATAAATGTACATGTTTGAAACATACTTTAAACATTTTCTTATCTTTAAAATGACGTAACATAAACATTTCTTTGAGCTGTGGATATCAACCATCATGTGCCCTATTTTCATTTTCTATTCAATTATGGTATAGAGCTCTACTTAGGTCTGTGACGTTTGATCAAACTATCTTCTAAAATCAGGAATTAGGGAATAAATCCCATATTTCCTATGAAGGGATTATAGTCTTTCAACCATAATATTGGCCCCTTCCTTGGTGACCGTCTGTTATCTTTGCCATAAACCAATGAAAACTTTGAAATAAACTTTCTTTAAATATTTCAAAAAATCTGCTTTTCTTGATCTGTTTCAGATCACTGTCTTCTATAGGCTGTTATTTTAAAACTCTGTTGATGATCGAAGACTATTGGGAGTTCATTGAAATACAATTGAAAGTGAACACTGAAACCAGCTTGGTCTATAGAAATGAATAACGAGTAGCAAAGCTCTAAGCTTGTGAAATATTTCTCACATCTGGATATGAATACGAACCGATTGAAGTTATACCTTCGAATAAAAGTTGAAAAAAGAAGAACTAAACTTAGAATTCCTGTATCAATCCAGAATGGACCTGAGCGGGATCACCTCTGAGTATTAACAGTACGCAAACATATTGGTTTAGAATACAAACTCAGCTCTAATCTGGTTGGACAAATAAAGTCAACTTGGACAAGACAATCAGATTGTGAGTACTAAACAAGAAACCATATCGCAAATGGACTAGAAATGAATCAGATTGCAAGTAAGCTGGGCAACCAGATCGCGACTAGAATACTAGCTCGGAAAAAATGAGCATATTGTGAACTTAGTTCCATAACAACTACCAGCTTGGAAGATTTCCTTAGTCTGAAGTAATCGAAAATATCTAAGGAAAATTTTGGAAAACAAGAATTGGTAACTTACTTGTAAGATACTGAAAAAATCACTTAAGCTACTTGTAAGTTACTTGCGGAAACTCCCAGAAAACTCAAGAAGAAACTAAACAAACATCATCAACATTTTCTAACCAACTTTTCTAAATCAAAATATCAAATAAATTAAACTTTTTTTTTCGTTTGAAGAACTTTTAAAGAGAACCGTTTCCAAACCATAAACTCATACAAACATGCAAACAGAATCGATATATGTTTTCTCAAGTACAGCAAGAATCAGAGTATACTTGCCTAATCTGCGGCAACTATTATAGAGAATTATCTTGCTCGATTAACACACAAACCCGATCAATTCCTTTGAAAATCTTTAAAAACTTTGTTCGGTTTCCTGCAAATAGCACCTCTTCGTGAAGTGTTTTGTTGTGAATGAAAATACATGGCACGTTTGAAAGTTTTATATGAAATCTAAAATCCTAATGAGTGAAACACGTTTTAATGAAAGTGTTACTCTCATTTAAAATATGTAAAAAATACAAACCTAACCAATTTTATTAAAAGATGGATCAAACCGGCATGATTGAACCGTCCAGATAACCTCATAACTGAAACATCCCTCTAACTACTACTGTTAAACCAATCATTTTTAAAAAATTTCTAATGCGGAAAAAGACTAGATAAGTTTTTTTTTAAACAGCTAATAACTCCAAATCACGCGTGACTTGAAAAAGACTTAAAATAAAGCGTAACAACCAGACAAAAAATATAAATGAATACTCGAAATATCCTAACAAATAAAGGTTTTAACATCTGTGCAGTAATTTAAAATCATGCTAGGTCATCAAACTCTGTCTAACTAAATAAAACACATAAAAAAAATGTATCTAGCCGATCAAAATATCACTGCCAAACTTAAGCGGACAAACGCAGGTCGCTGGGTAAGTGCCAAACTCGACTGCAGCCGACTCAGGAATTCTGCCCCTCGATCTCGATCTCGGCCTCATCTACATCCAACAAGCATAGTGAGTCTAAAGACTCAACAAGTACAAAACAGGGATAACGAATAATAAATAATACATGCACATGCAAATAAAATAGTCCTACTGAAAATAATATCTTTTTTGAAATTTAAAAGCATAAACATATAAATTCTCAATAACGTTAAAACATCCGATCAAAATATCACTGCCAAACTTAAGCGGACAAACGCAGGTCGCTGGGTAAGTGCCAAACTCGACTGCAGCCGACTCAGGAATTCTGCCCCTCGATCTCGATCTCGGCCTCATCTACATCCAACAAGCATAGTGAGTCTAAAGACTCAACAAGTACAAAACAGGGATAACGAATAATAAATAATACATGCACATGCAAATAAAATAGTCCTACTGAAAATAATATCTTTTTTGAAATTTAAAAGCATAAACATATAAATTCTCAATAACGTTAAAACATTTGTATGCATAAAATAAATTTGCTAAAACATTTTTTCTCATGAATTCCGTTCCTCGACTGTGGTCCCTCAACCTCAAGTCGTTTGATCAAGCTAATAAATATTAGTACTAGGTTGGAAAAGCACACCAGTACTCATCCGGAGCCCAGATCCGTCAGTTGGAAAGGCACTTCAGTACTTATCTGAAGCCCAGACCTGTCATTTTGATATGACAAGCGGAACTTATCCTGACCCAATATCCGTCATAGAAAGACCACAATCAAGTCCCATCATTCAAAATTTTATTTTCCTCATACATGCCTCAAAATAATTCCTCAAAATTCCTCAAAAAATGTTTTTTACTTAAATCATAACCTTCTGCTCATAAAACATTTTATAAAAGTCAACAATGGCATAAAATAGTCTTACATACTGAATTTATAATTTTTAGAGATTTTATACCATAATTAAATTCCGAAAATTCCAATAAATCACAAAAATACTAACAATGCTTAAAATCAACTGGAATCAAGCTTAAAACATCAAATAAAACAATTCACGAATTTTGGCAGCCCCTATGACTCAAATTCCCAACTTTTCCGAAAATACCTCGAAAAGACCCATTCTGCGCGACAAAACCGTAAAAATCATATAAAATTCGTTTCTTAACCAAATGACCTCAAACTTGGACCCACGTAATACTAACTCGATTTACTTGACTCTGGAAAAAGAAATCTCAAAAATCGTTACGGACGCGACCAACCCCACGTCTGAAACCATGCTGGTCGCGCACAGGGGGCAAACCAGCCTAGGTGCTGTCAATTTCTCTAAACCGACAACTTACTTCGACAAAAGGACACGACCGGACACTAGACCAGACCCCAAATGACCCCTGGACCTTCTCATAACCCTCTTGGACTCAACTCTTGGCCACAAACGAACCATTCTCAACTCAACCCTAACTAACACCCTCAATGAACCTCACGACGCACAGCCCCTTCACGCAGCCCCTCATCTACCAAGGCCTCAAGGGCTCAGCCTGCTCTATCCAGGGGCCGTTCCCAGCCACACCTAGACCGTGCATGCTCACCCGAAGCCAAAGGAACCGAGGAGAAACCGTGACTCTCCATCCATGACCGATCTCCCACCTACACGACTCCACTCCTTCCCACACGTCTAGATCTATGCCTTTGCTGCAAGTTCATGAAAATTTTATGCTAACATACAAATAAAGCATCATATTCTGAATTAAAACATCAAATCCTTTAGATCTACACACACAAATTAATATTGCTTGAAAGATGCATCAAGGATGCTTTGTACTTGCCTTAAACCTTGGAAAACTTACAACCAAGATGATGCCTGTTGGGAGGATGATGGAGGAGCACCACTAGAACACACCAAGGAGGATGCTTAAAGCTTCAAAGGAGGAGGGAAGCTTGGGACACGAAGAAGAATATGGGAGTGATGGGGGGAAGGGGGACGACGGCTACAAGGGTTATTTAAAATAGTTAAAGTTATTACTCAATATAATAAAAGTGTCCACAAAAAAAAGGATTCCTTTTCCTCCTTGAATTTTCGAAAATTAGGGGGAGTAGGTGCAAGTGTGTAACTTGTATTTTTTTGCAGCAAAAGTGCTAATAATCTAAAAGAGTGAAATTCTCAATCCCTCATGGTTTGCAAAAATTTAGAAGTATGTCAAAAATGAAATTTCTCTCCAATGTTCACCTTCTAAAAATAGAAAGTTTCAAGGCATGGGGCATGACTTCGAGAATGAATTTAAAAAATAAGGATCGCCCGTGTTTCGGTGTTCTCGTCAACTCCTTTCCAACCTCGCATCATCTACATCAAAAAAACCTCAAAAGAACTCGATGTCGGAATTAAATAAATCAAATAGCATAACTCATGCGAATAAATAAATAAAATAGTACGGCATGCGATTTAGGTAGGAAATTCCTAGGCGTTACAATTCTCTCCCCCTTAACAAGAATTTCATCCTCGAAATTCGAAAACTTACCAAAAAGATCTGTATAGTGCTCCTTGATATCAGCCTCTACCTCCCACGTGGCCTCCTCCTCGGAGTGATTCAGCCACTGGACCCTGACCATGGGAATAGTCCGGCTGCGTAGCTTCCGATCCTGCCTGCCTAATATACGAACGGGTCACTCCTCAAAAGTCATCTGTGGCGTCAACTGCAGGGGTTCAACACATGAAAGGGTTAGGGACGTAGTTCCTAAGCATGGAGATGTGGAAAACGTTATGCACGGACGCTAAACTCGCGGGTAAAGCTACACGATAAGCTAATGTCCCCACTCTGTCGAGGATCTCACTGGACCCTGACCATGGGAATAGTCCGGCTGCGTAGCTTCCGATCCTGCCTGCCTAATATACGAACGGGTCACTCCTCAAAAGTCATCTGTGGCGTCAACTGCAGGGGTTCAACACATGAAAGGGTTAGGGACGTAGTTCCTAAGCATGGAGATGTGGAAAACGTTATGCACGGACGCTAAACTCGCGGGTAAAGCTACACGATAAGCTAATGTCCCCACTCTGTCGAGGATCTCGAAAGGTCCTATGTGACGGGGTGCAAGCTTGCCCTTCTTCCCAAATCTCATAACACCCTTCATCGGAGTGACCTTCACGAAGACATGCTCTCCCACCGCAAACTCTAGGTCTCTCCTCCTCGAATCGGCGTAACTCTTCTGTCGACTCTGGGCAGTCCTCATCCTCTCCCTAATCCTCATCAATGTCTCGGACTTCTTCTGGCCTATCTCAGGCCCTAACTCTGCTCGCTCTCCTACCTCATCCCAGTGAATGGGTGATCTGCACTTCCTCCCATAGAGTGCCTCATAAGGTGCCATACCGATGAAAGCCTGAAAACTGTTGTTGTAGGTGAACTCTACTAGAGGTAGTTTGGCTTCCAAAATCCCTTGGAAGTCGATAGAACATGCACGAAGTAGATCCTCTAATGTCTGGTTCACCCTCTCTATCGGCCCTTCGATCTGGGGGTGAAATGCCGTGCTGAAATGTAGCTTCGTCCCCAAAGAAGCATGTAGACTCCTCCAAAACACTGACGTGAACCTAGTATCTCTGTCTTATACGATCGAGACTAGAATCACATGCAGCCTGACAATCTCCCGGATATACAATTCAGCGTACTGAGTCATGGCGAATGTGGTCCTCACTGGTAAGAACTGCACTGACTTTGTCAGTCGGTCCACAATCACCCAAATGGAGTTCGATCCTCTAACTGTCCTCCGCAATCCCACGATAAAATCCATCGAGATGTTCTCCCACATCCACTCAGGAATAGGGAGTGGCTTCAGTAACCCAGCTGGTCTCTGATGCTCGGCCTTGACCTGCTGGCAAGTCAAGCACTCAGACACAAAGAGATTTATGTCGCGCTTCATGCCCTGCCACCAATACAAATGCTGCAAGTCCTTATACATCTTCGTGCTCCCAGGGGGAACAGAGTAAGGTGCTGTGTGAGCCTCTGACATGATCAACTCTCTCAGTCAGTCTCCTGAAAGAACCCAAAAACGACCTCTATACTTCACGATACCATCACTCACGGTGTATAATCTGCTGCCCTTCTCCTCATCTCTCAGTCTACACTTTTGTAATTGTTCATCTCCAGCCTGATCACTGCGGATGCGGTCCAGAAGTGTAGATTGTACTGTCAGAGTGCTCAATCTCGGTGCTCTACCAGGTGTATAGATCTCTAATCCGAAACTCTGAATCTCTCGCTGCATCGGTCTAGATGCTGACATGTGTGCAATAACAGTTGTCTTCCTACTCAAAGCGTCAGCCACTACATTAGCCTTACCCGGATGATAATTGATCTCGCAGTCATAATCTTTCACCAACTCTAGCCACCTCCTCTGCCTCATGTTCAGCTCCTTCTGCGTGAAAAAGTAGTTCAGGCTCTTGTGGTCGGTGAAGATCTTTCATTTCTGCCCATAAAGATAATGCCTCCCAATCTTAAGTGCAAAGACAACTTCTGTTAGTTCTAAATCATGCGTCGGATAATTCTTCTCATGTACCTTCAACTGTCGGGAGGCATAAGCTATAACTCTGTTATTCTGCATCAATACTGCGCCTATGCCTAGCTTAGACGCGTCTGTGTAAAGAACATACTCCTCTTGCCCAGATGGCATGGCTAAGACTGGGGCTGATATGAGAGCTTGCTTTAAGGTATCGAAGCTCTGCTGGCACTCTGGACTCCAAATGTATCAGGCATTCTTCTTAGTCAACGCAGTCAAGGGCACTGCGATAGATGAAAAGCCCTTGATGAACTTCCGATAATACCCTGCCAAACCAAGGAACTGCGGATCTCGGATGCATTCCTCGGTACATCCCACTCTCTGACTGCCTCAACCTTAGACGGATCCACCTCTACTTCACTGATGGAAATGATGTGCCCAAGGAACGCCACTCTCTATAGCCAGAACTCACACTTTCTGAACTTTGAAAATAGTCGACGCTCCCTCAGGACTCCAAGTACTCTCCTCAGATGTGGATTATGCTCCTCCCTGCTCCGAGAATAGATAAGAATATCGTCTATGAATACGATGACGAACTGATCCAGATACGTCTGAAATATGCGGTTCATGAGATCCATGAAGACCGCTGGCGTGTTCGTCAAATAGAAGGGCATCACCAAGAACTCGTAGTGGCCGTAACGAGTCCTGAAGGCCGTCTTATGCACATCTGACTCCCTCACTTTCAACTAATGGTAGCCAGAGCGAAGGTCTATCTTAGAGAATAACGAAGCTCATGAATACGATGACGAACTGATCCAGATACGTCTGAAATATGCGGTTCATGAGATCCATGAAGACCGCTGGCGTGTTCGTCAAATAGAAGGGCATCACCAAGAACTCGTAGTGGCCGTAACGAGTCCTGAAGGCCGTCTTATGCACATCTGACTCCCTCACTTTCAACTAATGGTAGCCAGAGCGAAGGTCTATCTTAGAGAATAACGAAGCTCCCTGCAACTGATCAAATAGATCCTCCACTCTCGACAACGGGTACTTGTTCTTGACAGTCACCGAATTCGGCTCACGGTAGTCGATACAAAGTCTCATGCTGTCGTCCTTCTTCTTCACAAGAAAAACTGGTGCACCCCATGGAGAGACAGTGGGGCGAATGAATCCCTTATCCAGCAGTTCCTGAATTTGCTCCTTTAATTCCTTCATCTCAATAGGTGCAATACGATACGGTGCCTTAGAGATCGGCATGGTACCAGGCAGCAACTCAATAGAAAACTCCACTTCCTAATCTGGCGGGATCCCAGAAACATCCTCGGGAAATACGTCGTCATACTCCCTAACAATCTCCACATCAGCAATAGAAGGTCCATCCTGTGCCGTAGTCACCGTAATGCTGGCTAAGAATGACGGGCAGCCGTCGTCGATAAGCTTCCTCGCCTGCATGAATGAAATAAGACGCGGCTTCCTCATGCTCCGTACCGCCATGAAATTCAACGCTTCCTCTCCAGGAGGTCTAAGATGTACTACTCTGCACTGAAAATTAACAATAGCCTGATTCTCTGCTAGCTAGTCCATCCCGAGAATAATATCAAACTCTGGCATCGGGAACACAATCAGATTGGCATGGAAGGTCCGGCCTTGCAGTATCAACTCTAAATCCCGGACGACACTAGCCGTAGACACCACCTCTCCTGACGGAATCGTCACCAATAAACCTCCTACAAAACTCTCCTGGGCAACATTCTTACGCCTCACAAACTCCTCAGATATAAAAGAATGAGTCGCCCCTGAATCAAATAAGGCCCTGGTAGCTACCCCTAATACAACTACCCTACCTGCGGCATAAATAACACATGCATAGGATGCTAATCACACTATACACAAATCAAGTTCACTCCTATTCAATAATGTCACAGGTCTACTACCTAAGTCCAAAAAATTCATCATTCTTACGCCTCACAAACTCCTCAGATATAAAAGAATGAGTCGCCCCTGAATCAAATAAGGCCCTGGTAGCTACCCCTAATACAACTACCCTACCTGCGGCATAAATAACACATGCATAGGATGCTAATCACACTATACACAAATCAAGTTCACTCCTATTCAATAATGTCACAGGTCTACTACCTAAGTCCAAAAAATTCATAATGTAAGCGCAAGGTTACCTGTGATCAGCGTAGTATCTGGGTCCGCCTCCTCTGCCTGCATCAGGTAAACTCTCCCGGTGGCAGGCTTCTTCAGTTGCGGGCACTCAAAAGACAAGTGGCCCGGCTGCTTTCACTTAAAGCAGACCCCAGCTCCCATCAAGCACTTCCTGGAATCCTGCTTCCCACAAGCCGGGCATGTGGGTTTGTCTGTCTGAGCCACAGGCCTTGCAGCCTGCTGTCCTTGGGGTCTTCCAGAAGTAGTGGGCTTCGCCGCTGGTCTTGAGGTCCCTAACAAGATCATCCATTAATATAATTGCAAAAGGGATAACTTCTTAAAAGATTAAATACTGACCCTGGCCTGGAGGTCTAGGTGGACCAATGAACGGCCTCTTGGTCTGTGGCGGTTGATGATGTTGCGCTTGGAAAGGCCTCTTTCTCTGCGCCTCAGCATGCAGATCCTTCAGCGTCTGCTCAGATCTAAAAGGTCTCTCAGTGCAGTGGCATAGTCTACAGGGTCCGACATCAGCACATCCCTGCGAATAGCGGGGGCTCAAACCATCCAAGAAATGCTGCAGCTTCTCAGCGAGATCATCGGCAATGAGGGGCGAGAAGTGGCAACCCCTGTCGAACTTCTTCACATACTCTGCCACAGACAAGCATGCAGATCCTTCAGCGTCTGCTCAGATCTAAAAGGTCTCTCAGTGCAGTGGCATAGTCTACAGGGTCCGACATCAGCACATCCCTGCGAATAGCGGGGCTCAAACCATCCAAGAAATGCTGCAGCTTCTCAGCGAGATCATCGGCAATGAGGGGCGAGAAGTGGCAACCCCTGTCGAACTTCTTCACATACTCTGCCACAGACATGTCTCCCTGTCGGAGGTTCCTAAACTCCCTCTTCAGCCTTTCCTGTACGTATGGCGTAAAGTACTTGTCATAGAAGATCTTCTTGAACTCCTCCCAAGTCAAAGAGTCCACATCCACCGTCTTCTCTGCCCCTTCCCACCAGAGGGCAGTGTCATCCTTCAGCTGGAAGATGGCGCAGCTGACCCGGGCAGCATCCTCCAATCGCATGTATCTGAAGATCGTCTCTAAAGTCCTGACCCATCCCTCAACCACGAATGGATCGGTATTACCGGTAAACTCCGGCGGCCCCATCTTACGGAACTTCTCATATGGAATCTCGGTTCTGGCCGCCTGTGACTTCCCGGCATTCTGTCTCAAAATATGTGCATGCCCAGCTAGAACTTACTCGCTGGAGCTCAACGGTGGTGGTGGAGGCGGGGTAACTTCTCGTCTGGGAGGCATCTGGGTTTGTAACAAATTTCACTACTTAATCTCAACATGCCTCAAAGTAAATAATATATGCAACAAATAACCTCAAAACATAATCACATTAATATACTGTTGGGTAGTCGCGGCGGATCCGGATCACGCCTCCCGGCGAGGCAGCGGAAAAACAAAATTGCCGGGAGACGATCAATACAGTTTAAAACAAACACAAGTCTATGACATTCATAGGGCGTTTAGATCACTACCTTGCTGGCAACTCGTGCCTGGCTCCGACCAGTTTCTCGAGGAAACCGGCACTTCACGGTAGAATGCGGTAGACTACGTCAATCAGGTCCACGACCGGAGACGGGATTCCTTCGTCAGCCTGCACTAGAAGGCCTGACGAGATCGGCACGGACGGATTCTCCTCGTCAAGATTGGTCGGAACAAATTCCGGCGAAGCGGCGGCGGCGTGCACCGGGCGGCGGCGGCGGCGGCGAGGCTTTTGAGAGGAGGGGGGCAGCACTTATTGCTTTAGGGTTACAAGTGTTAAGTGTTGTGTTAAGTTATGAAGTCCAGGCTTAAGTCTATATTAAATAGAGTTAAAGATGGACTTGGACCGGCCCAACGGATGAACATTCAGTTCATCCCCATCACCGAGACTTCATTATAACTCCGATCGCCGATCAGATTGGACGGATCGACTTAGTTTCCAAAACTGAACATTATGATCTGAAAAACCATTTTTCAGAACCCAGTGTAAAATGACCGTTTTGCCCCTCAACAGCGGGAAATCACGATTTGACCCCTGTTGACTTTTAGGAAGTCGCACTCCCCAAAATTACCTTCGCATGATCAACACATTGAGCTGAGTATCCATGCGGGAATCTCGAATCCAGTGCTTGTGTGACCCTCAATGATTCAGGGATACAGCTAGCCGTGGGCCCACAACCATTGCGGCTCCGGAATCACAATTCCGGACTTGCCCAACGGATCATGGTAAGAGCGTCTAGAAACATCGCCCCATGATCCCCTAGGTATCACTGATAGTGCCTGCAAGAACCAGTTGGTCGTGGTTAGCGTACAGTACGGTCCTTTCAATCCATATATCCCGATCAGATCAACGACAATTGGTAAATCGAGAGTCGCTATAGATCCGATAGCTATGCCTACATCTTGGAGATCGAATAGTGACATTGCGAGTGTAACTAGGTAAACACATTTACCTAAAACACTTCTAGTACTCTGGACAGAGATTTATACACTATTATCCCCTCATATAGCATAGGATATCCACGCATGTCTACGAGCGATGAATCCTCGACAACGATGCATCGACTCCTACATGCATCGGGGTCTCACCCAATCCCGCCGCCTGATGACCCCAAGTGAGTCGGCAAACGGGTCAAAGTGAGACG
>KV017467.1:74138-84830 GCA_001598015.1 Dorcoceras hygrometricum
TACACTTTAGTGCATTCTAGGTCTTTACTCAACGCAATTGTTAATCATCATACAACACAATGAAAGTAAAGAACGCCAATAAATGCGAATATCATATATAAAGATTCTCATATACAAGAGTCTATAAACCCACACGCCACAAGTTTGGTTTGCTGGCATCTACTCTAACAATTTCGTACTCGAAATCAAAGGTAAACTAGGGCAAAACAATCAAACATTAAAATCAACACAAACAGCTACTCAAATTCGAAGCAAAAACCAGAAATTTACCTGGAAAAATTCGCACGATCAGTGCTCAAACAGATGAGGCCAGTCTTGTCTCATCATCTCCTCAACTTCCCAGGTTGCTTCTTCTCGGCCATGCTTGCTCCAATGGTACTTCGCATCGCAGATACTAGTCTCGAACTCGGGCGGCCTTATCCTTATTTTGACGGCCCAATCGACTAGGAACATGTTCAGAATACACAGTGACTATTAGATGTGTTTCATGATAGCCGTCATACCCACTATCACATCTAACATACACTTAAGTGCATTCTAGGTCTTTACTCAATGCAATTGTTAATCATTATACAACACAATGAAAGTAAAGAACGCCATATAAATAAATGCGAATATCATATATAAAGATTCTCATATACAAGAGTCTATAAACCCACACGCCACAAGTTTGCTAGTTGGGCATCTAATCTAACAATCTCCCACTTGCCCTAAAGCCAACTACTCATCAGACGCAGTCCCATTGTTTCGCGATGTTTTTCAAACAACGGTCCAGGCTAGGGTTTCGTAAGTGGATCAGCAACATTGTCCGTAGAGGCGAATCTCTCAACTGTTATGTCACCTCTAGCCACAATATCCCGGATTATGTGGTATTTCCTCAGTATGTGTTTGGATATTTGGTGAGACCTAGGCTTGCGCAACGGCACCCGTGTTGTCGCAGTACACCGGGACTGGACCAACTCCATTAGGAATGACGTCCAACTCTTGGACGAAATTCCTAATCCAAACGGCCTCCTTAGCAGAAGCTGATGCTGCGATGTCCTCAGCCTCAGTGGTTGAATCCGCGATGGTGTCTTGCTTGGAACTCTTCCAAGAGACAGCACCACCATTGAGCATGAATACAAATCTAGAGGTTGATTTCGAATCATCCACGTCACACTGGAAGCTAGAATCAGTGTAGCCTTTCAGTTTCAGTTCACCGCCCCCATAGACCCTGAACATATTCTTAGTCCTTCGTAAGTACTTAAGAATATCCTTCACAGCCTTCCAATGTAATTGGCCGGGGTTGGCCTGGTAGCGGCTCGTGACACCCAGAGCATATGCGACATCCGGTCTAGTTGAGATCATGCCATACATAATACTACCTATTGCCGAGGCATATGGCACACGTGTCATACTCTCTATCTCCTCATCAGTCTTTGGACACATAGACTTGGATAGAGTGACCCCGTGGCACATAGGTAGGTGTCCTCTCTTGGACTCTTCCATAGAAACCTCTTAAGTATGGTATCGATGTAGGTAGCTTGGGTGAGTCCGAGCATCCGTTTAGATCTATCCCGATAGATCTGTATTCCAAGAATATAGGATGCTTCACCCATGTCCTTCATCGAAAATCTACTAGACAACCATACTTTAGTTGACTGCAACATTCCTACATCATTCCCAATGAGTAGAATGTCATCAACATAAAGTACGAGGAATGTCACAGCGCTTTTAACTACCTTCTTGTATACGCATGGCTCCTCGGGATTCTTGATGAAACCAAATTCCTTAATTGTTTCATCGAATCTCAGGTTCCAACTTCGCGATTCTTGTTTGAGACCGTAGATCGATCTCTGAAGCTTGCATACCTTATGCTCGCTTCCAACAGATGTGAAACCCTCAGGCTGCATCATATAGATCTCTTCCTTAATGTTTCCATTAAGGAACGCAGTTTTCACATCCATTTGCCATATCTCATAGTCGTACCATGCGGCTATGGCTAACAAGATTCTAATTGACTTGAAAATTGCGACTGGCGAGAAGGTCTCATCATAGTCAACACCTTGCCTTTGAGTGTAACCTTTCGCGACCAGTCGTGCCTTGTAGGTCATTACCTTACCATCAGGCCCAAGTTTCCTCTTGTATACCCATTTACACCCAATAGGAACAATTCCTTCGGGAGGGTTAACTAGAGTCCAAACTTGGTTAGCATGCATTGAGTCAAACTCAGACTGCATTGCTTCAAGCCACAGATTAGAATCAGCATCGGAAATTGCCTCCTTGAAAGTTCTTGAATCAGAACCAACAACTTGATCACCTTGATCATCTTCAAGGAGAAATCCATATCTCTCAGGAGCCCTAGGAACCCTTTCGGATCTCCTAGGTGCGACCATTTCTGGTGCTGGCTCTGGAGGTGCGGGAGACTCACTTGGTACTTTGATTGGATCTCGAACCTCTTCGAGTTCTACTATTCTGCCCTTTCTATCAAGTAGAAATTCCCTTTTCATAAAGGTGGCATTCCTAGAAACAAACACTTTTGTTTCGTTGGGATAGTAGAAGTAGTATCCAATGGAATTCTTTGGATACCTAATGAAGTAGCATAAGATGGATCTCGTATCCAGCTTATCTCCCACTGTCTGCTTCACGTAAGAAGGATATCCCCAAATCCTCATGTATGAGTACTTGGGTGGTTTGCCCATCCATATCTCATATGGAGTATTATCCACTGCCTTGGTGTGGACATTGTTCAACTTGGATACCTAATGAAGTAGCATAAGATGGATCTCGTATCCAGCTTATCTCCCACTGTCTGCTTCACGTAAGAAGGATATCCCCAAATCCTCATGTATGAGTACTTGGGTGGTTTGCCCATCCATATCTCATATGGAGTATTATCCACTGCCTTGGTGTGGACATTGTTCAACAACATTACCGCCGTTTCGAGCACATAGCACCAAAACGAGGTAGGAAGTTCAGTGAAGCTCATCATAGATCGAACCATGTCCAACAAGGTCCGATTACGACGCTCCGCTACACCATTGAGCTGTGGTGTGGCCGGAGGGGTCCACTGTGCGAGAATCTCATTCTCTTTCAGATAATCTTGAAATTCAGCACTCAAGTATTGACCACCTCGATCGGATCGAAGTGCTTTAATACTTTTGCCTAATTGATTTTCTACTTCAGCCTTGATTTCTTTGAACCTTTCAAAGGATTCAGACTTGTACTTCATCAAGTACAAGTACCCATACCTAGAGTAATCGTCGGTAAAGGTGATGAAGTATGTGTGACCGTATTTTGTACCAATACTAAACGGGCCGCACACATCAGTATGGATCAAATCCAATAGGCCTTGAGAACGCTCACCCTTGCCTTTGAAGGGTTGCTTAGTCATCTTTCCCTTAAGACAAGATTCACAAGTCGGTAGGGAGTTAATGTATGACCGATCAAACATGTCACTCCTAACTAAATTGGTCATCCTACTTAGAGAAATATGACCTAGCCTAGTGTTCCAAAGCTGTGCTGGGTTCAAGTTATCGTGTTTCCGTTTAATCGTTTTTGTATGTGCTTCGACATCGCGAGTTGGAACGTCTTTTAATTTTAACGTGTATAAATCATTTTCACGTTCCCCAATTCCAATTAAACATTCATTCTTGTAAATATTGCAAATCGAATTAGAAAACATACAAGAATATCCATCACTATCAAGCATATAAACAGAAATAATGTTCTTTATTAATTCGGGAACAAATAAAACGTTTCTCAACAACAACTTAAAATCAGAAGACAGAAATAAATAAACATCTCCTATATCTACTGCAGCAACTCTTGGTCCATTGCCAAGCCTCAAGTGGGTCTCACCCTCTCTAAGACGTCGGCTTCTTGTCATCACCTGCAAATCATTGCAGATATGAGATCCACATCCTATATCAAGTACCCAAGAAGTCGAATTAAGAGACATATTTATTTCAATATAGAACATACCTTTCGCAGTTCGCAACAGATCGAGGTACTCCTTGCAGTTCCTCCTCCAATGCCCAGGCTTGTGGCAGTGATGGCAAACATCCTCAGACTTGTTTGGTTTGGAAGCCTTTGCCTTTGGCTTCTTGGCAGACTTTTCCTCCTTCGCAGGAGCAGTACGCTTCTTGCTCTTGCGTCTGGGCTCCTTCTTCGCAGAGGAAGAAGAGCCCAGAAGGAGGACGGGTTTGTCCTTCTTTATGGTCCCTTCAAACACTACAAGCATGTTAACCACCTCTTCAAGGGTGGCTTCCAACTTGTTCATGTTGAAGTTGACCACAAAAGGGTCGAATGCAGTGGGTAGCGAGAGGAGAAGTATATCCACCGACAGCTCGTGTGGAAGTGCGATATCAAGGCCCGACAGCTTTTCAACGAGCCCAATCATACGAACCCCATGCTCGCGGACCGAAGTCCCATCGCGCATGCGGCTTGTCATAAGCTCCTTGACAGCCGTGAACCTCTCTTGTCGAGAGTTCTCCCCGTACAGTTCCTTGAGATGAAAGAGTATGGCAGAAGCATACTTTGTCTTCTCAAAGCGCCATTGCATTTCGTTGGACATCGATGCCATCACATAGAATCGAGCTTTAACCTCGTCGTCCCGCCATTGGTTAAGCGTTATCAGCTCCTCAGGGCTGATATCGGTAGGGGTTTTCTCCGGAGGGCACTTCTCTATCGTATAGAGGAGCTTCTCCGAAGCCAATACAATATTGAGGTTGCGGAGCCAGTCTTGGTAGTTCAGACCGGTGAACCGTTGCTATCCAGTATAGCAGCGAGCGGGTTTTTCATCGAAACCATTTTATAAGCAGTAATACTGAAAAGGAAAACAGACATGCATCACTAACTATATATAAAATAAACGCTAAGACATAAAACATGGTAGTTAAGTTTTTTGAATTACCCTCCCACTATTTTAACGATTTCACCACCCTCTAATAAAATCGAGAAAGCAAGTTTCTTTACTGGATACACGAAGCCCAATCAAGCGGTCATGGACCCGAATAATATCAGACATCCATGACCCCCAAAAGGTAGTTTCCGATTGCAATCGGTGCAACCTCCATGTATTCACCTCACGTCCAGTAAGGGCCCAATAATATGACGTCGTTTACTATCACGTGTAAAGATTACCCATCAATGTTGAGTCGTGAAGGACGGCCCCTTAACGTCCCCAATAATATGAGCCAACGTTAAAGGGAGTTCCAACCGACTCACAACAGTTGTCAATGGCGTGGACATCTTTCCGGTATACATGACCCCCTCAATAATATGAGCCGGGCCATGTATACGGGTAGCATCGACGTACACCCATTGTTGATGGAAGGTAGAGAAATTTAAACAATTTTAAATACCCTTTAGTTTATCGAATAAACATTTTATCTTGATATAAGTTTTAAATCATATTTAAAACGAGGGATTTTTTTATTTTGAAAAACTTTGGTCTCATGCATTTATTTTAAATCAAATTTAAAACATGCAATATGCGGATTCAATTAACTATATATCAACATATATAAAAAATATTGGGATGATCGATCGCGAGAGCTATGAGGTCCGTGGTTGCCAGCCACGGACCTGGGTCCAATCCTAGGGGTAATGCAATATGCAATGCAATCAACTATATATCAACATATATAAAAAATATTGGGATGATCGATCGCGAGAGCTATGAGGTCCGTGGTTGCCAGCCACGGACCTGGGTCCAATCCTAGGGGTAATGCAATATGCAATGCAATCCTATTACAAAGCTTTCCGGTTTTACAGATCTTCGATCTTCAATATCTTGATCGTCATCTCCACCGTCTTCGGATGTCCTCCCACTAAATCTAGTAACTTTACATTTAAATTTATCATGATATATAAGGGATACATTTGTCAAGGGGTGGAAACGGGCCACAAACATGCCCACTTTAAATGATAATCAAAATATATACAAACCGAATCACAAAAACCTATTGCATACACCTAACACATTGGGCACGGCTCTCGATCATCCCAATCATGCAGATAATCTAATTAACATGCATAAATTAAATAATCCTATTATTTATACACAAAATCATATTTTAATTCCGAAATCGCTTTTTAAAAATAAAATCGTATTGTCGATAAAATCAAATTTTAATCAACAAAATCATATTTAATTCATAAAATCACATTTCAAAATTAAAATCGTATTTTGCAATTTTAATTGTATCAAATTGGGCTTAAAACAATTCCAGGCCCAAAAATCTCAAAATTCCAAAATCGACCATAACGGGCCCGATATCGTATATCGGCCCGAAAACTTCACGGGCTGCCCGGGACAGGCCCGAACCAAACCCTAGAGGAATTCAGCCGTCACGACATCGCCAGAGCTTCGCCGGAGCGGCGGCGCCACACGAAATTTTTGCACAGCAGCCGCGCGACGTCCCGCCGAGCGCGACGCACGGCCGCGCGCAAGGAGCGGCTCTCAGCGCACATCGGCCGGCCAGCAGCGGCGCACTTCATGCGCCATCGTCGCCAAACAGCGCCCAGCAAGCTTCCCCCGAGCAGCCCTCCCCGCGCGACCAGCGCCCGATCTCCTCGCGTGAAGCGGCGCCAAACGTCGCCCAACTTCGCGCAACCAAGCGCGGCCAGCGCGCTGGTTCTCGCGTGCGGCGGCCGAGGCGCGCGACAATCGTGCGGCGCAGCGGTCGATCTCCAAGCGCGATGGGCAAGCTTCGTGCATCCATGTGAAAACGTCGATCAGCCTTGACGCAAAACTGCGCAACACTTGCGCAAAAGAGTGGCGTCGTTGGCCGGCCGTTGCGCGACAAGCGCGCGGCCGTTTGCGCACGGGCCTTTTCTTGAAATTTTATTTCGTTCGATCTGCAATTCGAGACATTAGATACAATAAGGCAGTACTGTATTGATCAGATCCAAAAACCTGGCTCTGATACCAGTGTTGGGTAGCCGCGGCGGATCCGGATCACGCCTCCCGGCGAGGCAGCGGAAGAACAAAATTGCCGGGAGACGATCAATATAGTTTAAAACAAACACAAATCTATGACATTCATTGGGCGTTTAGATCACTACCTTGCTGGCAACTCGTGCCTGGCTCCGACCAGTTTCTCGAGGAAACCGGCACTTCACGGTAGATTGCGGTAGACTACGTCAATCATGTCCACGACCGGAGACGGGATTCCTTCGTCAGCCTGCACTAGAAGGCCTGACGAGATCGGCGCGGACGGATTCTCCTCGTCAAGATTGGCCGGAACAAATTCCGGCGAAGCGACGGTGGCGGCGGCGTGCACCGGGCGACGACGGCGAGTCTTTTTAGAAGGAGGGGGCGGCGCTTATTGCTTTAGAGTTACAAGTGTTAAGTGTTGTGTTATGTTATGAAGTCTAGGCTTAAGTCTATATTAAATAGAATTAAAGATGGACTTGGACCGGCCCAACGGGCCCGGGTCCAACGGATGAACATTCAGTTCATTCCCATCAACGAGACTTCATTATAACTCCGATCGCCGATCAGATTGGACGGATCGACTCAATTTCCAAAACTGAACATTATGATCTGAAAAACCATTTTTCAGAACCCCAGTGCAAAATGACCGTTTTGCCCCTCAACAGCGGGAAATCACGATTTGACCCCTGTTGACTTTTAGGAAGTCGTACTCCCCAAAATTCTCTTCGCATGCTCAACACATTGAGCTGAGTATCCGTGCGGGAATATTGAATCCAGTGCTTGTGTGACCCTCAATGGTTCAGGGATACAGCTAGCCGTGGGCCCACAACCATTGCGGCTTCGGAATCACAATTCCGGACTTGTCCAACGGATCATGGTAAGAGCGTCTAGCAACATCGCCCCATGATCCCCTAGGTATCACTAATAGTGCCTGCAAGAACCAGTTGCTCGTGGTTAGCGTACAGTACGGTTCTTTCAATCCATATATCCCGACCAGATCAACGACCATTGGTAAATCGAGAGTCGCTATAGATCCGATAGCTATGCGTACATCTTGGAGATCGAATAGTGACATCACGAGTATATCTAGGTAAACACATTTACCTAAAACACTTCTAGTACTCTGACCAGAAATTTATACACTATTATCCCCTCAGATAGCATAGGATATCCACGCATGTCTGCGAGCGGTGAATCCTCGACAATGATGCATCGACTCCTGCATGCATCGGGGTCTCACCCAATCCCGCCGCCTGATGACCCCAAGTGAGTCGGCAAACGGGTCAAAGTGAAACGCCTATCATGTAGAGTCTCAATGACGTTTCGAGTCGTGAGGACTAATCAGTACAACCAAGAGCTTGGACTTATCCACTCGACAAATGGTAACCACTTGGAAAGTCCGAACGAGGGTAGTTCGATTCACCAGGTCACTATCTATCTGCATGCTCAGAACATCACAATGTTCCCTACCAATGAAACGTGGTACTTTGCATCCAGATACTAGTCTCTAGCTCGGGCGGCCTTATCCTCATTTTGGCCCAATCGACTAGGAACATGTTCAGAATACACAGTGACTATTAGATGTGTTTCATGATAGCCGTCATACCCACTATCACATCTAACATACACTTAAGTGCATTCTAGGTCTTTACTCAACGCAATTGTTAATCATTATACAACACAATGAAAGTAAAGAACGTCATATAAATATATGCGAATATCATATATAAAGATTCTCATATACAAGAGTCTATAAACCCACACGCCACAAGTTGGCTAGTTGGGCATCTACTCTAACATATACACATAATAAACATAAACTTGAAGTAACCGGAAAATTATATAAAGCAGTCAAACACTAACACTTACAGACTTCGAGGCGAGGCTCTTTGAGCTTCTTGCAGTCAGCTATAGGCACAACCCAAACCAGAACCATGCTCTGATACCAACTGAAACATCCCTCTAACTACTACTGTTAAACCTATCATTTTAAAAGGATTTCTAATGCGGAAAAAGACTGGAGCTAATAACTCCAATTCACGCGTGACTTTAAAAGACTTAAAATAATGCGTAACAACCAAACAAAAAAATATATGAATACTCGAAATATCCTAACAAATAAAGGTTTTAACATCTGCGCAGTAATTTAAAATCATGCTAGGTCATCAAACTCTGTCTAACTAAATAAAACACTTAAAAACAATGTATCTAGCCGATCAAAACATCACTGTCAAACTCAAGCGGAAAAACGCAGGTCGCTGGGTAAGTGCAATCTCGACTGCAGCCCACTCAGGAATCCTGCCCCTCGATCTCGATCTCTACCTCATCTACATCCAACAAGCATAGTGAGTCTAAAAACTCAACAAGTACAAAATTGGAATAACAAATAATAAATAATACATGCACATGCAAATAAAATAGTCCTACTGAAAATAATTTCTTTTTTGAAATTTAAAAGCATAAACATATAAATCCTCAATAACGTTAACATTTGCATGCATAAAATAAATTTGCAAAAAAAATTTTCCTCGTGAATTTCGTTCCTCGACTGTGGTCCCTCAACCACAAGTCGCTTGATCAAACTAATAAACACTAGTACTAGGTTGGAAAGGCACTCCGGTACTCATCCGGAGCCCAGACCCGTCAGTTGGAAAGGCACTTCAATACTTATCTGAAGCCCAGACCCGTCATTTTGATATGACAAGCGGAACTTCTCCCGACCCCATATCCATCATAGAAAGACCACAATCAAGTTCCATCATTCAAAATTTTATTTTCCTCATTCATGCCTCAAAAATAATTCCTCAAAATTCCTCAAAAAAAGTTTATTTACTTAAATCATAACCTTCTGTTCATAAAACATTTTATAAAAGTCAAAAATGGCATAAAATAGTCTAACATACGGAATTTATAATTTTTAGAGATTTTATATCATAATTAAATTACGAAAATTCCATAAATCACAAAAATGCTAACAATGCTTAAAATAAACTGGAATCAAGCTTAAAACATCAAATAAAACAATTTAAAGAATTTTGGCAGCCCCTAAGACTCAAATTCCCAACTTTTCCGAAAATACCTCGAAAAGACCCATTCTGTGTGACAAAACCGTAAAAATAATATAAAATTCGTTTCTTAACCAAATGACCTCAAACGTGGACCCACGTAATACCAACTCGACGTACTTGACTCTGAAAAAAAAAATCTCAAAAATAGTTACGGACGCGACCAACGCGACGTCTGAAACCACGCTGGTCACGCACAGGGGGCAAACCAGCCTAGGTGCTGTCAATTTCTATAAACCGACCACTTGCTTCGACCAAAGGGCACGACCAGACACTAGACCAGACCCCGAACGACCCCTGGACCTTCTCATAACCCTCTTGTACTCAACTCTTGGCCACAAACGAACCATGCTCAGCTCAACCCTAACTACACCCTCAATGAACCTCATGACGCACAGCCCCTTCACGTAGCCCCTCGTCTACCAAGGCATCAAGGGCTCAGCCTGCTCTATCCAGGAGCCGTTCCTAGCCACACCTAGACCGTGCATGCTCAAAACGAACCAAGCTCAACCCTAACTACACCCTCAATGAACCTCATGACGCACAGCCCCTTCACGTAGCCCCTCGTCTACCAAGGCATCAAATCAAGAGCCTGCTCTATCCAGGAGCCGTTCCTAGCCACACCTAGACCGTGCATGCTCACCCGAAGCCAAAGGAACCGAGGAGAAACCGTGACTCTCCATCCATGACCGATCTCCCACCTAC
>KV017467.1:115562-161600 GCA_001598015.1 Dorcoceras hygrometricum
GACTCCACTCCTTCCCACACGTCTAGATCTATGCCTTGGCTGCCAAGTTCATGGAAAGTTTATGTTAACATACAAATCAAGCATCATATTCTGAATTTAAAACATCAAATCCTTTAGATCTACACACACAATTAATATTGCTTGCAAGATGCATCAAGGATGCTTTGTACTTGCCTTAAACCTTGAAAAACTTACAAACAAGATGATTCCTGTTGGGAGGATGATGGAGGAGCACCACTAGAACACACCAAGGAGGATGCTTGAAGCTTCAAAGGAGGAGGGAAGCTTGGGACACGAAGAAGAATATGGGAGTGATGGGGGGAAGGGGGGCGACGGCTACAAAGGGAGTGGAGGGCTAGGTTTTCTCTATTTTTTTTTTGTGAAAGAGTTGTGTTGCATAATGGTGTATATTAGGGTCTTATGTGGGTTATTTAAAATAGTTAAAGTTGTTACTCAATATACTAAAAGTGTCCAAAAAAAAAGGATTCCTTTTCCTCCTTGAATTTTCGAAAATAAGGGGAGTAGGTGCAAGTGTGTAAACTTGTATTTTTTTTTTAGCAAAAGTGCTATTCATCTAAAAGAGTGAAATTCTCAATCCCTCATGGTTTGAAAAAATTTAGAAGTATGTCAAAAACGAAATTCCTCTCCAATGTTCACCTTCTAAAAATAGAAAGTTTCAAGGCATGGTCATGACTCGAGAAAGAATTTAAAACAATAAGGATCACCCGCGTCTCGGTGTCCTCGTCAACTCCTTTCGAACCTCACATCATCGAACATTCTAAAAATAGAAAGTTTCAAGGCATGGGTCATGACTCGAGAAGAATTTAAAACAATAAGGATCACCCGCGTCTCGGTGTCCTCGTCAACTCCTTTCGAACCTCGCATCATCTACATCAAAAATCTCAAAAGAACTCGATGTCGGAATTAAATAAATCAAATAGCATAACTCATGCGAATAAATAAATAAAATAGTAAGGCATGCGATTTAGTTAGGAAATTCCTAGGCGTTACAATAACAGTGCCTCTAATATGGTAAACCAGCTTGGACAAAAAGCATATTACTAAAATAATTATAAATAGATCCCTCAATACTTTAAACTTTCTATTTGTGGATTTATGGATTTCTGGACGTTACAACAGAAGCCTGAAGTATTTCTTTACCCAGAAGGAGCTCAACATGAGGCAAAGGAGATGGTTAGAACTGGTAAAATATTATGATTATGTCATTAGCTATCACCCCGGTCAAGCTAACGTAGTAGCAAATGCGTTAAGTAGAAAAGTTGTGGGTTTAGCTCAACTATAAGTTCAGATACCAATAGCCAAAGAAATTGAGAGCTTCGAGCTGAAAGATTACACATGTATGTGCCGCAAGGTTAGCTATGATTACCATTCAATCTACGTTAACAGATCGCATTAGAGAGGGTCAATCAAGGGATGATCAACCGCTTAAATGGAAGCAACAAGATGAAGACAAAAGTGGAAATCTTTATACAACAATAGAAGGAATTGTAAGATATCAAGATAGATTATGGGTACCGCGAGCTGATAACTTGCGTGCTGAGATTATGAATGAAGCCCATAACACTCCTTACTCCATTCATCCCGGAGGTATGAAAATGTATAAAGATTTATAGCAGCTGTTTTGGTGGCCGGAATGAAACGAGATATCTGCAATTTTGTTTCTAAGTGTTTAACATGCCAACAATTGAAAACAAAGCATCAAAGACCAGCAGGAATATTTAAAACTCTCCCTATACCAGTATGGAAATGGATAAAATTGCGATGGATTTGTATTAGGTTTACCAAAAACACTCCATGGATTCAACTCTATTTGGGTTATGTTGATAGATTGACCAAGTCAGCTCACTTCTTATGCGTAAAGACAACGTATGATCTAAATAAGTATGTTGAGCTGTATGTGAAAGAAATAGTGAGACTCCATGGAATTCCAAGTTCTATAGTATCAGATCGGGATCCAAGATTTACCTCTATGTTCTGGAAGAGCTTCCATAGAGCCATGAGAATTAAGCTAACCTTCAGTACTGACTTTCATCCGCAAACCAATGGACAATCGGAGAGAGTAATTCAAACACTGGAGGATTTACTTCGTGCTTGTACTCTTGATTTTGCAGAAATTTGGGATGTTAAATTGCCCTTAGTAGAGTTTACGTACAATAATAGTTACCAGGCTTCAATAGAAATGGACCCATACGAAATTCTTTATGGAAGGAAATGTAGATCACCGATACATTGGGATGATGTAGGTTAAAGGAATGAGATAGGACTTGATATCGTAGAGCAAAATAAAGAAGCCATAAAAAAAATAACGTGATCATATGAAGACGGCACAAAGTAGACAAAAGAGCTATGCTGATATCCATCGCCACGAGCTGAATTTTGAAGTAGGTGATCATGTATTTCTGAAGTAGCACCCATTAAGGGTGTAACGAGATTTGGAAGAAGAGGTAAGCTGAGTCCTAGATATATCAGGCCATTTGAGATCTTGGAAAACATAGGGACATTAGCTTATCGATTAGCATTGCCACCACATTTGTCAGCAGTTCACAATGCATTCCATATATCAACTCTCAGGAAGTATATTTCGAATCCTTCTCATGTGCTAAGGTACGAACCGATACAGCTTGCACCTGATCAGACTTATGAAGAAACACCATTCAAGATTCTTATGAGAGAGAACCAAAGGTCAAGGAATAGAAATATCCCTATGATCAAGATCTAGTGGGCAAAACACTCAGAAACGTAAGTAACCTGGGAAGCTGAGGCAGATATGCAAAGTAGATACCTAGATCTGTTTAAGTAAGTAAATTTTGGGGAAGAAATTTTTATAAGGAGGGTAGAGTTGTAACGCCCAGAAATCCGTAAGTCCGCAAATAAAAAGTTTAAATTATTGAGTGATCAAGTTGTAATTATTTTATTAATCATCCTTCTGTCCAAGATGGTTTACCAGATTAGAGGCACGATTTTGAGGGCTGTTTGGGTGGTTCACGCAAGACAGTTCGTTCCATATTTTAATCAAATTGGATCGGTTTATGTTTTAAATGTTTTAAATGTTTTAAAAATGGAGTAGCACTTAATATGAAGCGTGTTTCATTCATTGAATTTTTGTGTGAGGAATGGAATTATTAGATGGTACTTATGTAGTTAACCAGATTGGGTAATGGTTAACCAATGGAGATATTCATCTTGGTAAGCTGCTGCTAAGAAACGACCAGCTTAGCCGCGTGCTGGTCCAAGTTCTCGTATCAAATTGATTTTGTAAACTGTTCTAAGTCCAACGTGATCTGGTTCCAGTTTAGAGGTCTGCTGGTGGGTTTCGAGGTTTAACAAAGGGCATCTTTGGTGTGAGCTGGTTGGGCAGATTAGTTCTGAGGTGGACCACTTTTTTGTGCCGGTTTACGATTTCTCACGGACGAGTTTTGGGACACTAGCTTAGAGGTGAGCAGATTTGGGTTTCCTGTGTATGTGTGAGCTGGATCTAGCTTAGAGGTGTGATGGATGCTCTGAGCTGGTCTGGGTGGAAAGCGATCTGGTTTGTGGTGTCTGTGTACCTAAGCTGGAGCAGTGGAGGGGTCTGTGCTAATCTGGGTACTGTATACCAGATCAGGTCTGTGTGAGTGATCCAAGCTGGTTGTGTGTTACTTTGAGTACCCGAGCTGTTCAGCAAAGCACCATGCTGGATAGAAGCAGCGTATCCCCGAGCTGGTGAGTAAAGAGGTCTTAGATGGTTTGACTTTTACTGTAGCTTTAATTGGGAAGTATATATATGTGTTGACCAACATTTAGCCATTTTTAGACACATATCCTTATCCTCTCCTATGTACCCCGACAAATATCTTATCCAAACCCTAGTGGCTACTATTCACCCGCTATCTTCTTCTTCAGATTCCCGGAGTTTGGCTGGTCAGATTTGAGTGAGGGTACCACAGTTGGAAACCTCTCTTCGAGACATATGTTCTTGTACCAGTTGGAGTTGGAAGGAAGCCGGACCGAGATAATTTTTGAGGAGCTGCTTGAGTTGGGTTTCGTGATTTCCAGCTGTGTTGAGCTCTAGTTCAGATTAGATCATCTCTTGTGGTTTTTGTCTTGATTTCTCAACAAAAGACTTGAGTGGAGCTGGAAAGCATATTCTACCGTTGAGCCGTAATCTGTACCTAGGTATTGTGTCAAGATTTGCGTAAGGTACATATGTGAGCTTACTTTACAGTTTTGAGATAGGCTTGGATGTAACTGTATGCGTGCTGGTATGCTGAGCAGTGAGTATGTTTGTTATGTCCTGCCATTGCTTGCTTTCCCGTGCTGTTTATTGCAATCTTTTTTCCTGCATTCCTGAATTTCTATGTTAAGCTCATACCTCTTGTTAGCCTTTGTGCTGTTGATCTGTTAGTACCAGGAAGCTCTTGGTTGGGTTACTTGAGGACGATTAGCTAGCTACTGTGCTCCTCTTATCCCTGATTTTCTGGTTTTTTCCGCTATGACATGATTATATCTACCACATTCTCATGAGATTGTGAGCACCAGCGGGTTGAGCTATCCTGTCCTTGTTTCTGGTACTGCGTGTTGAGATGAGTGGATAGCTACCACACTCTCACATGCTCTGTGGCCACTGCATTGTTGATCCCAGTTGGTTTGCTATTTCGTTGAGATCTGTGGATCTTATCCGCTTGAACACCAGACGTTGAGTTGTTCCTAGAACTCCTTTGATTCTCATGTTATCATGCATTGCATATTATTATGTCTTGTTGTCTACTTGTTGTTTATGTTGCTCTCCGTACTGCGGTTTGACCCTTGTCCCTCCGGGGCTGTTTGGTTGTTTGTGTGCCATTCAGGTTTCCCAGGTTCTTCAGCTGGACATGGTGGTGTTTCAGCTGGTGGTGCCCTGTGAGGATCTTAGAGTGTCCCAGCTATATATTTATATATATAGTATCATTGAGTCTGTTCCGGGGAATGCCCCGAGCTGATGTTGTATTTCAGTTTCGAGATTGTGTGTATTTGGATGCATGTTATTGTTGACTAATTTCTGAAGTTGTATTGGTACTATTGTGATATTACACTCGTTATTTTTAGTATTCAAGTATTTTTAAGTATCAATTTGTATCAGGCCCAAAAGAAAATTTTTATCCACTTTTAAGCTTCAGCTAATTGAGGTTAATTGCGTGATTAACCTCTGTTTTGTTTCACAGGACCTTACATTTTGCATATAAATTCTTCTAAGAACCTCATGCATCTTCATTCACAAACAATTCATGACAAGGAAAACTATATAAGTGGTGCTCTCTGTAAACAAGAAACCGATCAATGATTTTAAGGTTTTCAAAGGAACTGATCGGGTTTGTGTATTGATCGAGCTAGATAGTTCTCTATAATCGTTGTCGCAGATAAGACAAGTAAACTCTGTTTCTTGCTGTACTTGAGAAAGCATATATTGATTCTGTTTGCACGTTTGTATGAGTTTATGGTTTGAAAACATTTTTCTTTAAAATTTCTTCAAACAACAAAATAGTTTAAGATGCTTTCTTTGATGTTTTGATTCAGAAAAGTTGGTTAGAAAATGTTGATGACGTTCGTTCAGTCTCTTCTTGAGTTTTCTGGGAGTTTCTTCAAGTAGCTTACAAATAGCTTATGTGATTTTGTGTCAGTAGCTTACAAGTAGGTTACCTATTCTTGTTTAATGGAATTTTTCTTAGATATTTTCGGTTTTTTCAGACTAAGGAAATCTTCCAAGCAGGTATTTGTTATTGAACTACGTTCGCGATCTGCTCACTTTTGTCCGAGCTGGTTTTCTAGTCGCGATCTGGTTACCCAGTTTACTTGCAATCTGATTTCATTTCTAGTACTTATGATCTGATCTCTTGTTTAACACTCGTAATCTGATTGTCTTGTCCAAGTTGACTTTATTTGACCAACCAGCTTAGAGTTGATTCTATATTCTAAACCAGTACGTTTGCGTACTGCTAATATTTCGAGCTGATCCAGCTCAGGTCCATTCTGGATTGATACATAAATCCTACAAGTAATTCTTTGTTTCTTCAGCTTTGATTGGAAGGTATAACTTCGATCGATTTGTAGTTATATCCATATCGGAAATATTTCACCAGCTTAGAGCTCTGCTGCTCGTTATTCATTTTTATAGCCCTAGCTGGTTTTAATGTTCACTTTCAATTGTATTCCAATGAACTCCCAATAGTTTTCGATCATCAACAGAGTTTTAAAATGGTAATCTATAGAAGAAAGAGATCTTAAACAGATCAAGAAAACAAAGATTTTACAGAAAGATGTAAAGGAAGTTTATTTCAAAGTTTAAATTTATTTATGGAAAAGATAACAGAGGGTCAATAGAAGGAATTTCTCAGTCGATGGCTCAAGAAGTGTAGCGGGCTGAGTCTTCATATATGTTGGGTATTATTCCCCAGTTCCTGATTTCAGATGATAGTTTGATCAAACGACGTGGACCTAGGTATAGCTTCTGCGCCATAACTCAATAGAAAATGAAAACAGAGCACAGGGTGATTGATATCCACATCTCAAAGAAATGTTTATGCTACTTCCTTTTAAAGATTAGCAATTGTTTTAAAGTATATTTCAAACATGTAGTTATGCTTTCATAGTTTTCAGTTTACCAGGTTACAACATTCGGTTTATCATTTTTCGAGTTATAGTAACTTATGAGTTTTCAGATACAGTATCAGTTATTGCTATGCTTGTATTTCCTGCCTTTGTTATTCTAGATTTACTTTTTGAGCCTCTAGGCTCACTAGTTTTCTTGGGTGCAGGGCATGAGTTTTAGGTGGAGATGGATGGTGCGAGCTAGATCAGAGTGGGGGTGTTTATTGTGGACATTAGCTTCCGCACTATTTTCTGTCCTCATTCTTTTGTTTTACAAAAACTATGATACAATATTTTGTATAATACAGATTACTTTTGTCAGGCCTGGTGCGCTAATTACACATTAATTACTCAATTAATCTCAAATATTGCGGAAGCATTAAAATAGGGCTAAAAATTTTCGTTTTGGGCCCAAACAGAAAATCATCACTTCAAAATACAAGAATACTTAAAGTAAGGATTTTAACTCAAAAATCCAACAATCATCAAAACACTAATAAGAATGCATCAAATACAGATCCCCAAATACATTATACACGCAGGGCATCGCCTGGTTCAATACATAGTATAAATATAACTGGGACTCAAAACGGGGATCTAGCAGCTGACGCTCCACTCTGTCCAGCTGGATTACCTAAAGATCCTGCGAAGGCCAACACAGACCAAAGCAGACCAAAAATAGGGAAAGAAACGAGTTCAAACCTCAGTACGAAGAGCACTCATAAAACAGCAATTCATAAACATGCAATATTTCAAGTCATGATATGCATGAGGGTATCAAAGAACAATCGGTAATCAAGGCCAACAACTCAGCTGGCAAATCAGAGGAGCGTCAACACCACGCACAGCCAATCAGCCGGTGGAAATCATCAATCCGTGATCTTTAGGTGCGACAATCTGCCGACCATCACAGTTCAGTGGTCTTCAGGCGCGACAACTCAGCCGGCCACCACCTCGATGATAGCATTGGACCTTTCAGACACGACAACTCAGCTGGCTGATCACAACGCTAGCTCGACTCGGGCATCAATCAAATTCAGGCTCAATATGTATGCGTGAATGCCAAGAAATATCAATTCACTAACCTACATAAATCATACGCAAACAGAACAGATAATCAAATCACATTCAAGACAAATCTATTCACGTAAACACTCAGTCACAGCATTCTCAACACACTAGAAATATTCTCATCCTTATGCCAAAGATGTTTATATAAGCTCAAATACGTACCTCAAAACAGCTTCTACCTCAACAGTTCTTACGAAGACAGAGCACCAACAACCTGCTCAGGTTTACTGTCCCAGCAGCTTTCGACGAACTCAACAGAAGCTGCTTAAAAGCTCAAATCTGCCAAAGCATCTAGCAATCAGCTCACATCAAAGCTCAAACAGCTTACAGCCTAAAGCCGTGTAGCCTAAAACAACTACCTCAACTCAGCAGAGCACTACCCAGCTCTCAATCGAAGCTTAAATAGGTAAGAAATCACTTACTCAAAGCTGCAAAGAACAGAAGAACTAATGGAAAACAATCCCGAAGATGCTCGAACCTGCAACTACTTCGCGCTCCCTCAACTCATCGGTTCAAGTCTCCAAACTGGTATCAATCGAAAGCTCTAAGGAAGACGAGCTCAGTGCCTCCAAACGACGACGTAAATCGACGGCAATCTCAAGAAATATGGTTTGATGAACAGTAAGGGTTCACGAAGCTCTCGAGAATAAGATAAGAAATATCGGGTTCGAAAATCGACTAAGTGTTGCTCGACACTTATATTTAAATCTCCCAGTCAAAGCTACAGTGAAAGTCAATCACTCAAATATGGATTCTACCTCAGATCTGGGCGCCATCTCAAATCTTAGAGCTAACTTAGATCTGACTCTTCTACGTTATCCCGCACGCCATCACCAAACGACGTCGCGTTGGAGTCCCTCTCCAAACAAACAGATCTCGCGACAAAGGCTTTCTCGCTCATCCAGATTTGGTCAAATCTGAAATCATTAAACCACACCGGTCTACACAACTAACGAACTGGACCGGTCCACACAGTATCGTTGACCAACACTTGACTTCCCCAAACAAACACGCACATCTGCTCACTCCCACTGAACAAATTTCACTCAACCAACGTCAAATCTGATAACACGATACGACGTCGCATTACATCCAACTCTAAATTCCACTACTCAAATCTGTTACCTCAACTCAAAGTCTCTAGAGCATCTCAAATATCCGATACCAATCCCCAACGACACTCAACTAAAACGCAATACACCAACAGAAAAATCAATTCCTTCAAATCTGAAAACCCGATGGTTAACATTTCCTTGGTTAATCCTTAACCAGATATGATTATTTTCATTAATCACCAATTAACAATTTCTAGTCCTCACACTCTCCCACACTAGAAATGGATTTCATCCTCGAAATCAACTTACAGCAACAGATCAGAATGACAGAAAACACCAGAAATTGCCAAAACTAAGACAAACAATCTGCCCAGCATGACTCAATGCTTAACAGAACCACAAATCATGAGCACAAAACAACTCAAAGCACGAATCAACAAATCAGAAGATTTACCTGGAGTGCCACTGTCATCGCTCAAACAGATGTGGCCACTCCTGTCTCATCTTTTATTCAACTTCCCAGGTAGCTTCTTCTCTGCCATGCTTGCTCCACTAGACCATCACCAACGGAATAGTATTATTCCTCAGCTGCTTCTCCTTCCTATCTAGAATCTGCACTGGATATTCAACATAGCTCAAGGTAGAATCCAGCTCCACTTCATCAGTCCTCAGCACATGGGACGGATCTGGCTCATATTTCCTCAACATAGATACATGAAACACATCATGCATCACTGCTAACTCATCAGGCAGCTGCAATCTATAAGCTAAAGAACCAATCCTCTCAACAATCTCAAAGGGACCAATGAATCTAGGAGCTAGCCTTAAATCTGAATCTCATCACGCTCTTGAAAGGAGAAACTTTCAGGAATACTCAATCGTCAACCTCAAACTCCAGAGTTCTACGCCTCTTGTTAGAATAGCTTGCATGTCGATCTTGTGCAGCTTTCATTCTACTCCGAATCAACTCAATCTTGTCTTTCATATGCTGCACAAATTCAGGAGTAGACAACTGTTTCTCACCAATCTCTTCCCAGAAGATTGGAGATCTACACTTTCTACCGTACAAAGATTCCAATGGGACCATCCCGATAGTTACTAGGTAGCTGTTATTATACGAAAATTCGACTAAGGATAAAGAATCTTGCAAGCCACCACTGAAATCCAACACAACAACTCGCATCATGTCTTCTAAAATCCGAATGGTCGTCTCGGATTGACCATCTGTATGCAGGTGATAAGCTGTACTCATATCCAATCTCGAACCCATCGCTGCTTGCAAGCTCTGCCAGAATCGGGAAGTAAGTCGTGGATCTCTATCAGACACTATCGAAACCGGCACTCCATGCAATCTAACACATGGTCAATGTACAGTCTAGCCATCTTCTTCATAAAACATCTCACATCATAGGGAATTAAATGGGCTGACTTAGAAAGCCTGTCAATGACCATCCAAATCGCATCGCATTCCCTATTCGATCGAGGCAAGTGAGGCACAAAATCCATGGCCATGTGATCCCAATTCCATTTAGGCACTTCTAAACTCTTTAGCAATCCACCAGGTCTCATTATCTCGTCCTTGACCTGATGGAAATTCAAACATCGAGCTACAAATCCAGAAATATCATTCCTAATACCTTCCCAAAGTAGTGAGACGTCAAGGCATGATACATCTTCTTCTCGCCCGGATGCACACTGTAGCGACTACAATGGCCTCGTTCAAGATGGTTTCCTTCAGATCAATTAAATTTGGAACAAAAAATATTACACGAAATCTCAGGCATCCATCAGAAGCAACAAAAAATTTTTCCAACTGACCATTCTGGGCCTTAATCTTCAACTCATGAATATACGGGTCAGCTCTCTGTGCTGCTGTAATGTCTGCAAAAACTTGTGGTTCAACCTGAAGAGAAGAAACCACGAAATACTGATCATTTTCCTGAAAACGCCATCCAGAAGTCCCCAAGTCCTCATGGACTTTCGATATACTCATCGACGTCAACATCGTAGGCTGGGGTTTCCTACTCAAAGCATCTGCTACTAAGTTCATTCGCCGAGGCTGATGCTGAAACAGTCAAAATCTTTGAGCAACTCCATCGAACGACATTGCCTCATATTCAGATCTGAATGAGTGAAGATATACCTCAAACTCTTGTGGTCCGTGTATACCATGAACTGCTCACCATACATAATGACGCCAAATATTCAATGCAAAAACAACGGCGGCCTACTGTAGATCATGAGCGAGGTATCTCGTCTCATGGGGTTTCAAATGTCGAGACGCATAAGCTATCACTCACCCGTTCTGCATCAAAACACAACCCAAACCACTCAGAGAAGCATCAGAGCACACCACAAAACCTCCAGAACCCGAAGGCAAAGACAACATAGGAGCAGTAGTCAACTTCTACTTAAGCACTGGAAACTCGACTCACATTCATCTGTCCAAATAAACTTCCTATCTTTCTGGGTCAACTGAATCATCGGCCTGGCTATCGAAGAAAACTTCTCGATGAAACGTCTATAGTAACCAACCAAACCCAAGATAATACGGATCTCCGAAATATTCCTAGGTCGCTCCCAGTTAAGAACTGCTTCGACCTTACTAGGATCCACCAAAATAACTTGTGCTGAAATGACATGACCCAAAAAGATTACCTTATCCAGCCAGAATTCACACTTGCTGAATTTCACATAAAGCTGTGATTCTCTCAGTTTCTGCAACACCAGTCTCAAGTGCTCCTTATGCTATCTATAGTCCTCGAGTACAAAAGAATTTCATCTATGAAGACAATCACGAAACGATCGTTATACTCTGGAAGGTTTTCTCAGTGATGCTGTTGTCTCACGTAATAAAGTTATTTTATGCGGAATAAACGTGATTCAAGCAGCTGAAAAATTTAATCAAAGTGCAGAAATAAAGACAATAAGAACAAGTGAGTTGTTTCTGGAAGTTCGGAGCAATCTCTCCTACGTCTCCCCTTCTTCCACGACGGGAAGGATTTCACTAGAAGGCTTTGATTTATACAACTTTTGTACAAACCCACTCTCGCGACCCTCAGCCAAGAGAATTCCTAGCAACAAACGACACGCAGACATGCAGCCTGATTCGTTACTACAAACACTTTAGTGCTCTGCTGTTTAGCTATCTTACGACACACAGACCCTCAGCCTTGTTCGTATTTCAACAGTTAAAGCTCTCAGCTAGTTGTGCTACTCTTGCACTCAGATACTCTCTGTTTCTGATTTTACAAATCAAGTTCAAGTCTACAGAAAATGAGTGTAGAAAAGTTGGTGAGTATGTTTGATATGTGTGTGTGTCACTTTTGACGAGCTGGTTCAAAAATGAACTATGATTCTGTGAAGGACTTGTGTAATATCTGAATGATCTCGTGTGTATCTACCGTTCTTCACGATTTTTCTTCTCTTCTATATATACTCCTTGGATGTAACGGTAATAAATGTTACCAATAGACACATTGAATACATCCAAGCTGAGATATCTGCGGCGCCTTAAATGCTTGTACTATGAAAGTACATCTTCAATAAATGCATTTCCCTTTTTGGTAAATCTGCGCCGTCTTCAGTATCGTGTCATATCCTTGCATTTCTGGTCTTAGCTTCAAGTGGTTTCAACGACCACACATCATTGCTGAGATGTCAACTGAATATATTCAGATGGCATAGTACTTTGGTCATTCCAAATTTCAAATTCCTTATGTCGTTGTTATACCCAGCTGAATTTTCAATTCCATGTATCGAGCTGATAAACTCTTCTGAAATTCTGGCTGATATTGCATTGACTACTCATCCAGCTGATTTAGCTTTTTACTGTCTCAGTATCCAGCTAGTTCACTCATTCGAGATGGTTTCTTGTGCTTTACGTCGTTCAGCTTTTTGAAATATATCTTGAGGCTGGTTTGACTTAGACCTCAATACTTCGAGCTAATTTCTTTGTTGAGCGTGATAAGTCTTGTCCGGCCCTTGACGCTTTGGTTTGGATGATCTCTTTTATGGATTCTTTTTCCCGTTAAGTATTTCATCACGAAAACTTCTTGAATTTATGTCCCAACAATTTCCCCCTTTTTGGTGATGCCAAAACCCTGATTCGTAAAAGAGGATCATAACAGAGGATTAATACAGATCAATTAAAATTCATAATTCGTTCCCCAAAATATAATGTAATCTCAGAGTTATTTTGTTTCAATCAGTTTTAATCTCTATGGCTTAAAACATTTCGAGTAATTAAAACAGTCTGGATCATCATTTCTTCCTCTTCCCCCTTGTGAGTTTGATCCTCCTCGTGCTCCAGTCGGCCCTCGAATACTTGGACCTTCCCTAGGTCTGCTACATGAGCCACCTTCCCCCTTTTTGGCAGCACCTAATCCCTTCAAATCTTCAACTAGAGTATTTCATCACGAAAACTTCTTGAATTTATGTCCCTAACAATTTACCCCCTTTTGGTGATGCCAAAACCCTGATTCGTAAAAGAGGATCATAACAGAGGATTAATACAGATCAATTAAAATTCATAATTCGTTCCCCAAAATATAATGTAATCTCAGAGTTATTCTGTTTCAATCAGTTTTAATCTCTATGGCTTAAAACATTTCGAGTAATTAAAACAGTCTGGATCATCATTTCTTCCTCTTCCCCCTTGTGAGTTTGATCCTCCTCGTGCTCCAGTCGGCCCTCGAATACTTGGACCTTCCCTAGGTCTGCTACATGAGCCACCTTCCCCCTTTTTGGCAGCACCTAATCCCTTCAAATCTTCAACTAGACAGGCCAGCTGAGATTTTACAACTGCTAGTTCATCGATCAGTCTTTGAGTGAGAGTACGCTCCAAAACATCAATTTTGATATCAAATCCTTCCTCCGTGCTTTTGAGCTCGTTGAGAAGCTTCGTAGTGTGGTCTGGTAATGAGCGAATCATCACAAAGGCGAGCATATTATTGGTCTAGGGAGGATACGTGAGTGGATATAACATTGAGCGACTGGGTAGCATTGTGTAACAGCTGCAGAGTCGAGGATTCCTATGGAGTGTTAGCGATCATCCGTAAAGTTGAGAAGTCTGGATTCAGATGGGGAGAGACAATCTATTTGGTACTGGGAATGTCTTCGGACCGAACTAGTAATTCCATCAACATGCTGACTTGAACCGTGAATCCTTGATATTGTTTCCTTGGAGTTTGAACCATTGTAAGCAGTCGTTGAAATAGGATGCGACCTCAATTAACTGATATACCGGCAGAAATTGCTACCATGAATTCAAATTTTTCACAAGTGACCTTGTCAAACGATCCTGCTTTCGCACAAAGTGATTTGGCTACTATATCATGCAGTAGGCGGTATTCGAAAAGCAAATCCCTTTTATTTCCAGAACTTTGGAAAGGTACAGTAGTGGCAGAGAACCTAGTGCGCATTTCAGCGATTGTTACGGTAGGGATTCCAGAGAAATTTTTCACACACTCAGTTGGATGTTTAAACGTTCCCGAAAAAATGTCTTCCGTAACCACCAATTTTTTCCCACACACAGTACTACCAATGGTTCCGACTAAAACTCATGCATTTGAGAAGAACTCAACAACAACAGATTCAAATACAGGGGTCGTACCATATAAAAAGGCGCGCAATCCGACATCCTCGAGAGTCTTGAACATACGTACCATTCCCGCATGTTCCATAGTAAGTACGGATGTGAAATCAACCTGCAAAGTGTTGACGAAGAGGGAGGAAGCCATTTCGAAATAGTAATTTTAAGCAAGATGATACGAGTTAGCGACTCGCCACTGATGCAATATTGCTCGAAGTAATTTGATAATGTACTGATGAAAATGAAAAATAATGGCTATTGTTTGAGCGGGGAGAGAGAAGGGTTTTAGGGACACGTGTCATCGCCTAATTTAAAAGACTTTTGAAATTTCAGAGAGATGACCGTCCGAATTTTAAATGAATTTTTGTAAAATTTTTACCCAATATCAACCGTTCAATTTGGATATATCAGCTGGAAACAATTGAGGCAAGCCCCATGATAACTTCACGCTGTACCTCGAGCTGGACCAGATCGATGTGGTATCAATCAGCTTAATTGTAGCCAGCTCGAAATCGACCAGCCCGATGGAAACCAGCTGATTTTCTTGGCTATCTGTTTGACTCATATTGTTCCCCCTGAATCAATGCCCTTAGAACAAACTTACGTCATTTCAAGAAGACCTAAGATGTTTCTAAAGTAAGAGAACTTAGCATCCGGTAGTGACTTAGTGAAGATTTCCGCCACTTGCTGATCTATAGACACATGCTACACTCGGACATCTTTCTTAAGCACGTGGTCTCGAATGAAATGATGTCGTATATCAATGTGCTTAGTTCTCGAATGTAGCACTGGATTTTGAGTAATCGCAATTTTCGTGTTGTCACAGAAGATGGGTGCCTCTTGTGCATCAATACCATAATCTCGAAGTTGTGGTTGAATCCATAATAGTTGAGAGCAGCAACTTCCAGCTGCAATATATTCAGACTGTGGATGTAGCGATTGATGTTTGCTTTTTGCTAAACCATGAAAATGAGCCTATCACCCAGAAACTGACATGTTCCACTCGTGCTTCGTCGATCAATCTTACACCCTGCATAATATGCATCACTGTATCCTATTAAATTCAAGCTGGAGTCTTTGGGATACCAAAGACCCACATTTTGTGTTCCTTTCAAATACTTAAGAATGCGTTTAACAGCCATGTAGTGAGACTGTTTTGGATTAGCTTGAAACCTGGCACACATGCAGACCGAGAACATGATATCTGGTCTACTTGCAGTGAGGTATAGCAATGATCCAGTTATTCCTCGATACATGGTTACGTCGACTGCTAAGACAGCTTCATCTTCGTCCAACTTGACGGATGTGCTCATGGGAGTAGCTATAGGAGATCAATTTTCCATTCCAACCTTCTTTAGAAGTTCTTTAGTATACTTAGCTTGACTGATGAAAATGACATCCTCAAGCTGTTTGACTTGTAGCCTAAGGAAAAATGTCGATTCTCCCATCATACTCATTTCAAATTTCTCCTGCATCAACTTAGAGAATTTTTCACACAATTTATGGTCAGTTGATCCAAAAATGATATCGTCTACGTATATTTGTACAAGTAGAATGTGATTATATTTTGTGAATTTGAACAATGTTTTATCTACTGAACTGATCACGAAGTTATGATCAGTGAGAAATCTGGACAACGTATCATACCAAGCTCGGGGAGCTTGTTTTAGACCTTATAGAGCTTTGTCTAGCTTGTATACGTATTCCGGTTTGGTATGGTCAATGAAAACAGATGGTTGTGAGACATATACTTCTTCATTTAGAATACCATTCAAAAAGGCACTTTTAACGTCCATTTGGTAAACCTTAAAATTCTTGAAAGAGGCATATGCAAGAAATATTCTAATCGCCTCCAGTCTAGCGACAGGCGCAAATGATTCTTCAAAATCAATGCCTTCTTCATGCCTATATCCTTTCGCAACGAGCCTAGCTTTATTTCGAACTACAGTTCCTTGTTCATCTAGTTTGTTCCTAAAAACCCACCGGGTTCCTATTATATGTTCATTTTCTGGTTTAGGAACTAGATGCCATACTTTACTACGTTCAAACTGGTTTAACTCTTCCTGCATAGCGTCTATCCAACTAGGATCTGCTAGAGCCTGTTCGATTTTCTTAGGTTCTGTATGAGATATGAATGCCGAATTAAGGTATTCATGCAGCTAGCCTCGTGTCCTAACAGGGGCAGTTGGGTTACCAATGACCAACTCAGGTGGATGATTCTTAGTCCACCGAAGATCTGGTCTGTATGAGGTAGATGATTCGTGTTGTTCCCCCTGTGTTATTGCTGGTTCTTCTGAGATGCCGTCTGCTGATGTGTTGTTTGTTGGAGCGATGATATCTGCACCAGCTGGTTCTGGGCTAGCTAGATCATGATTCTGGTTTTCTTGCTCGTCAGCTGGAATGTCAGTGCTTGTAATTGATCTGGTCAAGTCGTGCTGATCATCAGCTTGCTGACTAGGTTGCTCCTCGTCTTCACTTGATTCTTCCAAATGAATAGATTTAAGACGAGTGCATAAGTCTTTAACTTTGGGGCTGATGATGATTGAAGACTAGTCTCATCAAACACCACATGAGCTGATTCTTCCACTGTTAGCGTTCTGTGGTTGAATAATCTGTATGCTCTGCTAACAACTGAGTATCGCAGAAATGTTCCTGTATCAGATTTTACGTCAAAAGCTCGTAAATATATTTTACCATTAATGTGTATGAAACATTTGCATCCAAACACCCTCTAAAATACTAGATATCAGGTTTCTTGCCATTACAGATCTCATAGGGTGTGACCCCATGTCGTTTGCTTATGATTGTTCTATTTTGAGTATAACAAGCGGTGTTGAGAGCTTCAGCCCAAAATTTGCTTGAGATGCCGGATCAGCAATCATAGTTGTGGCAGCTTCTATCAAGGTACGATTTCTACGCTCAGCCAGTCCATTCTGCTGAGGTGTTCTTGCTGCAGACAACTCATGTTTGATTCCAATATCATCCAAATATGAGGAAATTTTAACGTTTACAAATTATGTTCCTCTATCACTCCTAATACGATTAACATTACACGACTGCTCATTTTGAAGATGTTTTAAAAGTTTGATCACCTGGTCGGCAGTTTGATCTTTAGATTTCAAAAATAGTACCCAAGTGAATTTGGAGAAATCATTGACCACAACAAGAGTATACTTCATTCCCCCTAAGCTGGCCACAGAAATTGGACCGAAAAGATCCATATGTAAGAGATCCATCTTTCGAAAGGTTTTTGTATTGCCTTTAAGTTTAAAAGTGATTTGATGTGTTTCCCCAGCTTACAGGCGGAGTAAACCATGTCCTTAGAAAATCTTAAGTTGGGTAAGCCATCGACAAGCTCATTTTTACTCAATTTGGCAATAGTTTTGAAATTCAAATAGTTCATCTGTTGATGCCATAACCAACACGTTGAGGAGTCAGCAACTAGACAAGTTTGTTCTTTATTCGGCTGGTCTAACCAATCTACTTTAAATGTGTTTCCAGATCTATATCCTATGAGAATAGTCAAACCTTCTGGATCAAGGATTGTGCATGTATGTTTTTGAAATTTAACATAATAATCACTATCACATAGCTGACTTATACTGATCAAGTTATAGTACAAATTTTCAACGAGAAGTACATTGTTTACTGTAAAGTACCATGGGTAAGCTTACCCTTACCCACGGTGTTACCATTAGAATTGTCACCAAAGGTGATTCTGGGGCCATTGCATGGTTTTATATCTGAGAGTAGCTTGGAATTCCCAGGAATGTGCCTAGCACATCCACTGTACAGATACCATTGCATCGGTTTTATATCTGAGAGTAGCTTGGAATTCCCAGGAATGTGCCTAGCACATCCACTGTACAGATACCATGTAGACTGCTTCAGTCTTGATGTCTTTCGTTCCCGCAATCACAAATTAATGCAACTTTGTACCCTTTGATTCAGTTAGGTCTAGGTTTGATTAGACCTTTCGGAACCCATACTTGGATAATCCTAATCCATTTACCAGTGTGTACATCAAAGATTTTGTTTGATCCGTGTGTGAACTTTGTTCTGGTGTGATTTTGATAGGTAGCATAAGAATTTCTGGAGCTGGATTTTAGATAGTGTGGTTTGTACAGTCTATCCTTAGCTGAAGATTGGTTGAGCTGGTTTATTTTGTAGAATTTACGCTTTCCTTTTACAAATACAACTTTTTGTTTAACCAGCTCTCCCGATGCTTCTCAGGAGCAGTATATCCTAACCCACAAAATCTTTCTTGCCGGATCAAGGACTTATCTGCCATCACATTATCACCAGAATTTTCTTCAGCAATCTGTTCCCGGCTAGATTTTACAAAGTTGATTGTCTTAAACTTTGTTTCTCCTTGCCTTGGATTGCTGCCGGTTTCTGAGGTACTGCTTTCATAGCTGTAATAGCCTAATCCGTTTTTATCACCAAATTGTTTAGTAACTCCTTGCAGTTTCTGTAATGAGACAGATGATTTCGTACATGAGTTTATTATTTCAGTTAATCGGTGATTTTCGCAGAGTAACTCTTCTGACCTATTTTTCAACTCCGCATTCTCATTTTTAAGCTTACTTAGAGCAGCCTGCATAGCACCTGAGCCAACTAACTCAGCGTTTGTTGCACAACTCTCTTCTTCAGCCTTAAACTCCGTGAATGATTGAGAGAGTTTCTTATATTCAAGAACCATTTCGTTTAGTGCGGTGACAAGATCCTCTCGTGTAAATTCAGGATTTTAGAAATCAAATACCTCTTCAGTGTCATCTGCCATGACACACTGTACTTCATCTTCGTTGTCGCTTGAAGAGGAATCTTCAGAGTTTGATTCATCTGAATTAGAGTCAGCCCTGCACTCTTATTCTCTCTTGCCACCATAGCATTTTCATTCTTCCCTTTTCGATATATCTTTTTATCCTTCTTGGTCATGCTGCTGCTACGGTCCGGTCGTTTCATTTGATCTTGTTTTGGCCTATTGCAATCAGCAATGAAATGACCAGTCCTGCCACAGTTATAGCATTTATTTTCAGAAGGATTATTAAAATTTTTCTTGGGATAATTAAATGAGAAAGGTTTAGAATTCTGCTTCCGCATGAATTTTCCAAATTTTCTGATGAGCAGAGCCATTGCGTCCTTGATCATCTCATCTATAGATCTGCTGTCAGTAGAGCATGGACTTTGATCTGGGATGGAAGCAGCCAGAGCTTTAGTTGGTTGAGATGTAGATGGCTCCATTTCGGCTCTGGTTTCTAGTTCAAACTCGTATGCGTTCAGGTTAGCAAACAATTCATGTAACTCCAGTTTGTTCAAATCTTTTGACTCCCTCATGGCCATAGTCTTTACATCCCATTCTTTGGGGAGTGCACGCATAACTTTTAGAGCCAGCTCTCTATTGCTGTAATTTTTATTCAGTCTGGCTAGTTCGATCACCAGAGAGCTGAATCATTCATCAAATTCGGCCATGGTTTCTTCGGGCTTCATCTTGATGAGCTCAAATTTTTGCAAGGCTACAGTCAGATTGTTTTTCTTTTGTTTCCTCATTTACTTCACAAATCTGGACCGGCTTTTCCCATATTTCTTTTGCAGTGGTGCATGTCTTGATTTTGCTAAACATGTTATTGTCTAGCGTCTTGTATAGTATGTCTTTTGCGACATTATCGAGATTTGCTTTCTTCTTATCTTCGGAACTCCACTCCTGTCTAGGCTTCTCAATCCATTGAGCTGCACCATCAGCTATAGCAATAGCAGTGTTTAATTTTAGTATCGACATTTGTCCGTTAGTGATTACAAACCACATGTCATCATCTTGTGCAGCTAAATGCGCTTGCATCCGGATCTTCCAGACGTCGTATTCCTCCTTGGAGAACATAGGAATTTTAGAGTGAGAGACCGACATATTAACAATAATAATGAGTAAAACGTTCATACACTGAGAAAACCCGCTCTGATACCATTTGTTAGGATAAAAAAGAGTGCTTGAGAGTTCAGAGGGGGGGGTGAATGAACTCCTTTGCTAATTTTAAACGAACAGTTTATTTTAAAAGGATTTTACAGCTCAAAGCCAACTTCCAGCCGAATTATCAGCTGGGAGGTTTTCTCAGTGATGCTGTTGTCTCACGTAATAAAGTTATTTTATGCGGAATAAACGTGATTCAAGCAGCTGAAAAATTTAATCAAAGTGCAGAAATAAAGACAATAAGAACAAGTGAGTTGTTTCTGGAAGTTCGGAGCAATCTCTCCTACGTCCCTCCTTCTTCCACGACGGGAAGGATTTCACTAGAAGGCTTTGATTTATACAACTTTTGTGCAAACCCACTCTCGTGACCCTCAGCCAAGAGAACTCCTAGCAACAAACGACACGCAGACCCGCATCCTGGTTCGTTACTACAAACACTTTAGTGCTCAGCTGTTTAGCTATCTTACGACACACAGACCCTCAGCCTTTGTCAAGCCTCGTGCTCACATCAGAGACAAAACATACAAACACATGCGGAAGCTACTAAAAAGCGGGTAAAATTTTTGCTTTTGGCCTGACGGTTTAAAACGACATAATTTAAAGTACGACAATACTAAATTTAGATATCCCAGTTTAACAAAACCACCACAACAAACGGTACAGCATAACATGTATCAAACACCTGGTAACAACCACAAGATACAAAAAAAGCACAGGGCATCCCCTGGCTAACCGTACTATTACATATAAATATGTTATACGCCACTAGATACTCTAACCACCTCCTGGGGCACCTCCAGCTGGGTAAAAACCACGACCAGCAGCAGAACCTGAACAACAAAACAGGCAACGAAAACAAACAAAGCCCCAGAGGGACATGGTGTCAAACCACAGTACGGAGACCAACTGAAACAGCTAAAGAAAAGCATAAGATAAAATGCAGATGCTATGCATGAGACACCGGATAACAGCTGAAGGCTTCAACCGAAAAGGGAGCCAAGGAACTCAAACATAGCTCCATAGAATATGCAACAAACGGTGGCCACTGGTGTGTGTTCAAAGTGTGGTAATGAGCCACTCGCCTTGACACTACACCCAAATACCAGATGCATCAAACAGCTCAACCTGCCGTTGCACAACTCATGAACTGTGGTAGTTAACCACTCGGCTCATGAGGGATAAAAATCCCAGCAGGGAGATGAGAGTGTGGTATCGCCGCTCGCCCTCGTATCCTGGTAAGAAACAACATCACAATACAACGAGATACAAAGCGAACCGAAATGCAAGTGAATAAATGCGTGTATGCACATAACAGCAAGTAGCTAGCATAACACAAATGCACAACAAGCCATACACCACAATATTCACGGTAATCCCAACCAGAGATGCAAACCAGCTCTCACATTAAATCCCACGCTAATCCAAGCTGGATTTCAAGCTCAAGATTCGTACCTTAATTCTTTGCAACGATTACCACAACAAGAGTCCCGAGAATTCTGGTTTAGACCTGCTAAACACACAATGTACAAAACATAAATCTCACGGGACACAGGCACAAAACTCACGGCTGGGAGTCACACACTCAAACCAGCTATCATCCTACTCAAAAACTCAACAGGAAGCTCAATAACAAAGCTCTAATGTAAGATCTTATCTCTAAATGTAAGGGCTACCTGCACAGCGAACACACGGCCGAAGGAAGCACTTTGTGATCTTAATTCTAGCTAACAACAGCTCCCAAGAGTGGTATAGAATGAAAGAGCTTCTCAAGAGAGTCCAAAGCTACCTCGAACGTCCCAAATGCTGACCGGAAACGACTGGAATTAGTCAGAGAAACTCACGGTGAACAGCGTTCTAGGGTTCGAAGCGAAAAACAACAATCAGGAGAAAATATCGCTAAGTATGGAATCTGTTAATCCAGTCGAAGACCAAGTCTTCTAATATATATACACTTCACACCAGCTGACAGCAGCAAGAGCGGGTTCCACCGACAAAACCAGCCGACACTAAAGATGTTCCCAAATCAGCAGCTGGATAAACCAACAGCTGGTGAATTAAATCCACCGACAAAATTCATCAGTTGCACTGCTCCACAAAACAACGGCTGGATATGCGCTACAACAGATTCCTACTGCTGGACACTAAAACTACCAACAGCTGAAAAACCCAACGACTGAATTCTCAAACAATGCTAAGCAAAACGGCGTCGCATGAACTTAACCAAACGACATCGCATAGGACACGCCATCCTTGCTGTCAACAGCTGATCAACCAAACCAGCAGCTGGATAAAACAATGCAACAGATCCCTCAACAGTAATTGTCTTACGCAACCAGCAGCTGATTCCCAAAACGCTGCGTTACAACTAAATAAAACGGAGTCGTAAAGAACCCAACAGCTGATCACTACTGAAGGCAAACGCACCAACTGCTGAACAAAAAAACACGCTAACTATCCAACATCTGAAATCCACGTAAGCGCTACTGCTGATTCTTAACCAAACACAAAGGCTGATATAATATACGCGTTCAACAGATCTCTACTGTTCACTAGGTCAAAATGACGAAGTTTGCACCCTATACAAAACCAACAGCTGGTCTCTAACGCGAAATTACCAAACTGTCCAGAATTATTTCAAATATGAAATCCGACCCAAAATTATATGCAAACCTTCCAAATGAAATCTGAACCACCAGGAATCTTAAAAACCCGATTAATTCAACAATTAATCTTTATTAAATTTCAGGTCTCACATTTCTCCCCCACTAAAAAGGATTTCGTCCTCGAAATCAAACAAAAATTCTGGAAATACAACTCAACAACAGAAAACAAAAACAGAAAATCTCCCAACTCAAGACCAAGAGTTCAAGATAACTGAGCAAGCAACAACAACAACTAGGAAGGAATTACAACCAAAACTACAACTACTGGGAATCTAGTACAACAGCTACTCAAACAGATGTGGCCACTCGCGCTGCATCTTTTCTTCCAACTCTCAAGTAGCTTCTTCCCTTCCATTCTTGCTCCATTGCACCATCACCAACGGAATGGTCTTATTCCTCAATTGTTTCTCTTTTCTATCAAGGATCTTCAAGGGATATTACTGATAACTCAACGTCTGATCTAGCTCAACCTCGTCAGTTCTAAGCACATGAGACAGATCTGGCTCGTACTTCCTCAACATGAAAACATGAAAGACATCATGTAGAGAAGATAATTCCGGAGGCAACAACAGCCTATACGTCAAAGGGCCAATCCTCTCAACAATTTCATATGGTCCGACGTAGCGAGGGGCTAACTTTCCCTTGTGTCCAAAGTGCATAACACTGCGAAATGGAGAAACTTTGAGAAATACCTGATCAACAACCTGAAACTCTAGAGGTCGATGCCTCTTATTCGCATAACTGTCTTGGCGATCCTGGGAAGCTTTCATCCGCTGTCGAATTAGATCCACATGATCCTTCATTTGCTGCACAAATTCTGGGGCATATAGCTACTTCTTCCCAACATACTGGCGATCTGCATTTCCTGCCGTACAAAGCCTCAAACGGCGCCATGCCAATCTTCACTTGATAGCTGTTATTGTAGGAAAACTCCACTAAAGACAACGCGTCTTTCCAGCTACCTCAAAAATCCATCACAACAGCTCGTAACATATCCTCCAACCTCTGGATAGTTCGCTCAGATTGGCCATCTGTTTGGGGATGATACGCGGTACTCATAGCCAATCTGGTACCCAAAGCTGTTTGCAGACTCTTCCAAAACCTGGAAGTAAACCTTGGATCTCGGTCTGAAACGATCGAAACAGGTACACCGTGCAATCTAACCACAAAATCCACGTACATTTTCGCTATTTTCTTCAACGAGAAAGTCATACCATAGGGAATAAAATGTGCAGACTTCGAAAATCGGTCGATAATCACCCAAATAGCATCACATCCTCTGCTGGTACGAGGCAGATGCGTCACGAAATCCATCGCTATGTGCTCCCAATTCCATTGGGGCACTTCCAAACTCTGCAACAGACCACCAGGTCTCATCCTCTCGGAATTTACCATCTGACAGTTCAAACAACAAGCAGTGAACCCAGCAACGTCGCTCTTTAGGCCAGCCTACCAAAAGTGCGGCTTTAACGCATGGTACATCTTCCGTGCACCCGGATGAACACTGTGTCTAATGCAGTGCTCCTCCCGAAGGATCTCCTCCTTCAAATCAATGAGGTTAGGCACAACCAGCCTGCCACGAAACCTCAAGCAACCATCCATCTTCCGTGCACCCGGATGAACACTGTGTCTAATGCAGTGCTCCTCCCGAAGGATCTCCTCCTTCAAATCAATGAGGTTAGGCACAACCAGCCTGCCACGAAACCTCAAGCAACCATCAGAAGAAAAAGAATAATCCTCAAGTTCTCCAGCCGTGACCTTTAACTTCAACTCGTGGATGGAAGGATCAGACCTTTGAGCTGCTCGAATACTCGAAACAATCTCTGGCTCCACTTGGAAGGAAGAAACCACAACACAATCCTCGGCCGGGTAGAATCTCCAAACAGTAGTGTTAAGATGCTCCTGGTCCTTAGAGATATACGACGAAACAAGCATCTCACTAGCCTTCTTGCTCAAAGCATCGGCCACTACGTTCGATTTCCCAGGCTGATACTTGATCTCGCAATCAAAGTCCTTTAGCAGCTCCATCCAACGACGTTGTCTCATGTTCAGATCAGCATGTGAAAACAAATACTGCAAACTTTTGTGGTCCGAGTACACCTCAAATTGCTCGCCATACAGGTAATGACGCCAGATATTTAATGCAAAGACCACGGATGATAGCTCCAAATCATGGACTGGATAACGAGTCTCATGCGGTTTCAGCTGCCGTGAGGCATACGCAATGACTCGACCATTTTGCATCTAAACACAGCCCAATCCATTGAGCGAAGCATTTGAACAAACAACGAAACCACCTGATCCGGAAGGCAGAGCCAACACAGGTGCAGTAGTCAGCTTCTGTTTGAGCAATTGGAACGCATTCTCACATTACTCAGTCCACACAAACCTCTTGTCCTTCTGAGTCAATTGAGTCATCGGCTTTGCTATGCTTGAAAATCCTTCAATGAAAAGACGGTAATAGCTAGCCAGACCCAAGAAACTGCGAATCTCCGACACATTACTGGGATGCTCCCAGTTCAAAATAGCATCAACCTTACTGGGATCCACAGAAATCCGCTCGAATGAAATTACGTGACCCAAGAATACGACGCAATCCTGCCAAAACTCGCACTTCGAAAATTTAGATATAGCTGCTGGTCTCTCAACGTCTGAAGGACAATTCTCAGGTGCTCCTTATGCTCCAAAGGAGTCTTAGAATATACCAAGATGTCGTCAATGAACACGATCACGAACTGATCAATGAACTCTCTGAAGACCCGGTTCATCAGATCCATAAAGACTGCAGGTGTGTTGGTCAAACCAAACGGCATAACCAAGAACTCAAAGTGTCCGTACCTTGTACAAAAAGCAGTCTTTACGACATCTTGATATCTTACTCTCAGCTGATGGTACCCCGATCGCAGGTCAATATTCGAATACACCGCAGAACCTTGCAGCTGATCAAACAGATCATCGATCAGAGTTAAAGGGTACTTGTTGTTAACTGTCGCTTTATTCAACTGGCGAAAATCAATGCACATTTGCATTGAGCCATACTTCTTCTTCACAAACAATATGGGCGCTCCCCACAGCGACATACTAGGTCTGATGAAACCTTTCTCCAGAAAATCGTCCAACCGCACCTTGAGTTCTCTCAACTCCGCAGGCGCCAGACGATGCGGGGCACGAGAAATAGGAGCTGTGCCAGGCACCAGCTCTATGCTGAAGCCAATCTCTTGCCTCGGAGGAAAACCAGGGATCTCCTCCAGAAACACATTGGGAAAATGTTGCACCACAGGAACGTCGCTAAGCTGCACACGAGAAGAAGAAGACGCATCCAAAGCGTAGATCATGAAACAAGCATTCCCTAAGGACAACAAACTTAACATCTCCATCGCTGAGAATAACGGGATCTTCGAACGAAAATCCTGGCCATAGAAGTCCCACTTGTCGCCAGACAAAGGCCTAAAACACACGATCCCATGGAAACAATCCACGGAGGCCCTATACTTGGACAACAAGTCCATCCCAATAATGCAATAGAAATCCCACAACATCAGACGGATCAAATTCGCCACCAACACATTCTGCCCAAATCTCAAAACGCCATCTAACAAAACCTCCTGGGAAAACAGGCTCACACCGCCCGGGGTAGAAACAGACACGACATCGCACAAAGAAATGGTATGCAAACCATGCTCAATAACAAACGAATCAGAGATGAAAGAATGCGATGCACCGGTGTCAAACAACATACGTGCAGGAAAATCGAAAACGAGACATGTACCTACGATCACCCTGCTCGGCGTCTCCTCTGCCTGCTCCCTAGTAATGACGTTAGCCTGAGCATGATGGGGTCCAGAATAGAACGGCTGAGACGACTGTCCGAATCGTGATGGACCAGGATGCTGGAACGGCCTGAACGGAGTCTCACCAATCCTGGGCGGCTGAAATTGAGGGGAACGACCCCTAAACTGTCCTCCTCGACCCTGAGGCGGGGCCGCGGTTTGCTGTGATCCAGCTGACGGACGCACCCTAGCGAAGTGCCCATACTGACCGCAAATGTTGCAAGAACCTTGCACTCCGACACACTGGGTAGAAGGATGCTTGCCACCACAATAACCATAGAACTCAGCCCGAGAACCACTGCTACTCAAGCTACCTGCGAACCAGACTTCTTCTTGAACTGTTGACCGTGGGGTCGAAACCTCTGACGGCCAGACTGCTGTGCCACCTGCGGCTGCTGCTGCTGCTAGGGCTGATGGGCTGACTGGGAAGACTGCAAAGACGGCGCTCCCTGACCAGCAGGACGACCACCCTGTACCACCTGCTGCCTACGAGCACGACGACTCCTCAAACCCTCCTCAATATCGATAGCACTATCCACTGCCTCAGCATAAGTCTTGGGTTTGCTTATCAGCACCATCTGATACAGTTCCTCGTTCAGACCCTCTAAAAATCTGGTCCTCTTGGCTCTCTCCCGACCAGAAACATGAGGGACGTACGCCAAAAAAGAAGAAAAAATCCGAGCGTACTCCCGAACAGACATCGTGCCCTGCTCCAGATGATCAAACTCCCGCTCACGGGCGTTCACATAAGACTCGGGAACATACTCCTGCCTAAAAGTCTCGGAAAACTGTCCCAAGTAATCCCAACACCAGTTTCCAACAAAGTACTATAAGCACCTCGCCACCAGCGCTCTACACCCTTTCTAAGCTGAAGGGTCACCAAACTCAAACGAAGCTCGTCGTCATACTGGACACAATAAAAAAGACCAGTGATGTTCCGAAGCCACGAATCTGCATCCTTGCTCGACTCGTCGCCATTGAAAACCTGAGGATTCATACTCTGAAACCTCGCTATCACAACGTCCATCCTCTCTACAGGGGTCGGCAAAACCTCAACCTCCTCCTCCTCATCACGGCTACTACGAGTACGACTAGGATCACTACGACGATCCTCATTCTATCCTTCTGACTCCTGAAACTACCCCCTACCTCTAGTTCTACGTCTAGGCGGCATCTACGAAGGCACTCAACAGGATAAGGCAACAGAGAACAGATACAACATAGATATCACAACAATATGCAGCACATAATCACATAGTCAAGCACATGCAACACACGACACTGTGCCTAGACTCAAGTGTGATCAAAGAAATCGAGCTTATCCCAGCTTAAGTTCTGATACCAAAAATGTCAGGCCTCGTGCTCACATCAGAGACGTAACATACAAACACATGCGGAAGCTACTAAAAAGTGGGTAAAATTTTTGCTTTTGGCCTGACGGTTTAAAACGACATAATTTAAAATACGACAATACTCAAAATAGATATCCCAGTTTAACAAAACCACCACAACAAACGGTACAGCATAACATGTATCAAACACCTGGTAACAACCACAAGATACAACAAAAGCACAGGGCATCCCATGGCTAACCGTACTAATACATATAAATATGCTATACGCCACTGGGATACTCTAACCACCTCCTGGGGCACCTCCAGCTGGGTAAAAACCACGACCAGCTGCAGAACCTGAACAACAAAACAGGCAAGGAAAACAAACCAAGCCCCAGAGGGACATGGGGTCAAACCCCAGTACGGAGAACAACTGTGTTGGATCTGTGTGAACAGATCCAGAATGTGTTTTGAATTACACAAAACCTATTATTGTGTTATTGACAATTCTACGTAGTGTGCAGAACTTAAATAAGATAGGAGAAGAAATATATGTTGAAGGAGATATCAATACATAGGAAGACATCTGATGAAGATCGAACAGTAATGCGAAGCAGAAATTTGTGCAGAAAGAAACATGAATTGATTAGAAAAACCTTGAAGAAATCTGTTTTGGAATGAATAGAAGAAATCTGGTCTGTGAGATAAACAGAAAGAAGAAAGCAGCGATGATGACGTCACAGAAATCTGGTTTGCTAAATGCAGGAGAAGAAATCTGGAACCAGATTTCACAAAAGAGAAACCAGAAGCCTGCGCATACAGATGTTGCAAATATCAAGCAGGAATAAATAAATTTGTGCGATCGTTCACTCAACAAGGAAAATATCTTCAAGATCGTACTATTGCCTGGAATTAAGAAGACAGCGTGTGTACTATTTTGGGTGAATAGTACGATATACAGAGACCGTTCTTCATTGCTTACACAAAATGGAAAGAAGACAAATTGGCTCTGTCAGTGAGCAATTTACCTTGTAGTGGAGCTGGATTTACAGTGTACAATTTTGGCAGCAATTCAAACGGAATTTATTTTCCTTGGAGAATTTTTTGACCGTTGCAATCGAAGCCTATATATATCAGCAGCAGTGTTGAAGAACACATTTTCGCCATTAATCTATTGCGGTCACGCTGTCAAACTTTCTCTCGAGCTACACTCTGTTGAAATCTCTAAAAAGCTCAAAGACTCGAAGAACCTAACAGTTGATCTTCATTGAAATATCTTCGAGTCAATCTTCTGGTTACATTGTTGTAATCGAGTTTCATTGTTGAAACCAGAAGATTTTTACAGTCTCATATACGTGTATTCATTGTATATCCATAGTTGAGTCTGTAACGAGTTGCTGTGTGTAGCAATTCGAATAGCCAAGTCATTTGGTTTTTTCAGTGTATCTGCGTAGGTGATTGTATTGCAGCAGAGACGTCTGTTGCAGTAGTGTGTTGCTAGGAGTCCATACAGGTGCTGCTTGTGTGGGTGGGTGTTTGCAGATTGCCTGTAACCATCAAAGTCTTCTAGTGGAATCCTTCCGAGGCGGAAGAAGGGGAGACGTAGGATATTGATATCCGAACTTCCAGAAACCAATTCTCGACTCTCTTTTACTTACGTGCATTACATTTATATTACTGTTCACTTGTTCAATCGGTTTATTCCGACACAAACTTGTTAACCGAGAAAACAGAAGTGACCGAGAGCCTCACAAATCTGGTAACACAGATTTGTGTTTAGCGTGACTTGTTAAAAACAGATTTTAAGGCTTCGAAATAAAATCGAAGGAGTTCATTCAACCCCCCCCTTTCTGAACTCCTATTACTTGTTTTGATCCTATTTTTGGGACCATCAAACTGAAACAGCTAAAGAAAAGCATAAGATAAAATGCAGATGCTATGCATGAGACACCAGATAACAGCTGAAGGCTTCAACCGAAAAGGGAGCCAAGGAACGCAAACATAGCTCCATAGAATCTGCAACAAACGGTGGCCACTGTGTGTGTTCAAAGTGTGGTAATGAGCCACTCGTCGTGACACTACACCCAAATACCAGATGCATCAAACAGCTCAACCTGCCGTTGCACAACTCATGAACTGTGGTAGTTAACCACTCGGCGCATGAGGGCTAACAATCCCAGCAGGGAGATGAGAGTGCGGTATCGCCGCTCGCCCTCGCATCCTGGTAAGAAACAACAGCACAATACAACGAGATACAAAGCAAGGGAACCGAAATGCAAGTGAATAAATGCGTGTATGCACATAACAGCAAGTATCTAGCATAACACAAATTCACAGCAAGCCATACACCACAATATTCACGGTAATCCCAACCAGAGATGCAAACCAACTCTCACATTAAATCCCACGCTAATCCAAGCTGGATTTCAAGCTCAAGATCTGTACCTTAATTCTGTGCAACGATTACCATAACAAGAGTCCTGAGAATTCTGGTTTAGACCTGCTAAACACACAACGCACAAAACATAAATCTCACGGGATACAGGCACAGAACTCACGGCTGGGAGTTACACACTCAAAACAGCTATCATCCTACTCAACAACTCAATAGGAAGCTCGATAACAAAGCTCTAATGTAAGATCTTATCTCTAAATCCAAGGGCTACCTGCACAGCAAACACACGGCCGAAGGAAGCACTTCGCGATCTTACTTCTAGCTAACAACAGCTCCCAAATGTGGTATAGAATGAAAGAGCTTCTCAAGAGGAGTCCAAAGCTACATCAAATGTCCAAAATGGTGACCGGAAACGACGGAAATTCACCGGAGAAACTCACGGGGAACAGTGTTCTAGGGTTCGAAGCGAAGAACAACAATCAGAGAAAATATCGCTAAGTATGGAATCTGTTACTCCAGTCGAAGACCAAGTCTTCTAATATATATACACTTCACACCAGCTGACAGCAGCAAGAGCGGGTTCCACCAACAAAACCAGTCGACACTAAAGATGTTCCCAAATCAGCAGCTGGATAAACCAACAGCTGGTGAATTAAATCCACTGACAAAATTCAGCAGTTGCACTGCTCCACAAACCAACGGCTGGATATGAGCAACAACAGATTCCTACTGCTGGACACTAAAACTCCAACAGCTGAAAAACCCAACGGCTGAATTCTCAAACAATGTTAAGCAAAACGGCGTCGCATCAACTTAACCAAATGACATCGCATAGGACACGCCATCCTTGCTGTCAACAGCTGATCAACCAAACCAGCAACTAGATAAAACAATGCAACAGATCCCTCAACAGTAATTGACTTACGCAACCAGCAACTGATTCCCAAAACGCTGTGTGTCAACTAAATAAAATGGCATTGTAAAGAACCCACTACTGAAGGCAAACGCGCCAACTGCTGAACAACAAAACGCGCTAGCTATCCAACATCTGAAATCCACGTAAGAACTACTGCTGATTCTTAACCAAACACAAATTCTGATATAATATACGCGTTCAACAGATCTCTACTGTTCACTAGGTCAAAACGACGACGTTTGCACCCTATACAAAACCAACAGCTGGTCTATAACGCGAAATTACCAAACTGTCCAGAATTATTTCAAATGTGAAATCCGACCCAAAATTATATAGAAACCTTCCAAATGAAATCTGAACCACCAGAAATCTTAAAACCCGAATTACCCAACAATTAATCTTTATTAAATTTCAGGTCTCACAGCCTTGTTCGTATTTCAACAGTTAAAGCTCTCAGCTGGTTGTGCTACTCTAGCACTCAGACACTCTCTGTTTCTGATTTTACAAATCAAGTTCAAGTCTACAGAAAATGAGTGTAGAAAAGTTGGTGACACGAAGTGTATGTTTGATATGTGCGTGTGTCACTTTTGACGAGCTGGTGCAAAAATGTACTATGCTTCAGTGAAGGACTTGTGTAATATCTGAATGATCTCGTGTGTATCTACCGTTCTTCACGATTTTTATTCTCTTCTATATATACTCCTTGGATGTAACGGTAATAAATGTTACCAGTAGTGTGAGGAATCAAATTTCAAGATTTGTGATTAATCAGATTTTGGAGTACGATTACTCACGAGAATTAAGATTTTTGATTTCTGGAATTTTGGATTTTTGGTGAAATCTGATTTGAGGAAATTCAGATCTCTAGTTGGAGTTGTCCAGATTTTAGTTCGGGTGAAATCTGGTAGTGATTGGAGTTGAATTGGTAAGTTGAGGTAGGAATCTGTTTTTCCTTAGCGTTGCGTGAAGTGCCGCGAGAATTGAGTAAAACGGTGTCGTGCTGGTGAGGTCTGGATGACCAAGAGTGAAGCGCTTTCATTTCGTAAATTCAGATGTCAATGCTGGTCAACGGCACTGTAGCGGGTGATCGTTGGATTGAGAGATCTGGTCTCATTGTATTGAACGTGGGTGATTGTTCGCGTGTAGATATCTGGTAGTATAGCGTTTCATCGAGAGATCTGTTTCGAGCGCTAGCGTTGTAATTTGAGGAGAGATCTGTTTCGCTGTGCGACGTCGTTTGGATTAGTGGCTACGTCGTCGTTTTAGCATTATGCGTTGCTAAGGCGTAGAGATCTATTTTAGTGGTAGCGCTGAGATCAGTTGTGTTGAGCGCTGAGATCTGTTTTGAGCGAAGCGGCGTCGTCGTTTGTTTAAGTTGCTGCATCGTCGTTTTGGAATCCTCAGTGTTTAGCGTGTTTTGTTTTGCGCGAGCGAGGGATCTGGTTTGTGTTACCGTTGGAAAGACCAGATGTCACCGAAACGCTGTCGTTTGACTTGTGAGCGGGCGTTTGTTGTGAACGCTGGAATCTTGTGGTTATTAGCGTTATTGAGAGATCTGTTTGATGCTAACTTAAGTTGTAGGAATCTTTTTTTGTCGGTGTTTGACTTATACAGTAGCGATGGAATTGAGGAATATAAATAGAAGTGTCGAACTACACTTAGTATATTTCTCAACCCGATATTTCTTATCCTTCTGTTTGAACCCTCGACTTGCTACTGTTCACCGTAACTTTCCACCGCCAATTCGCATCGTTCCAAGCCTCTGTTTTTGACAATCTTGGTGGCGCTGGACTCTCCTAGTTTAGCTCTTTCGATTGCTACCCATTTCGAACCCTGAATCAGCACGGGAGTGGAGGCGTGAAGCTGTTGGTGTTCGAAGCTGTTGGAGAAATCTGTGCCGTGTGTTTCTCCTACGGGTTTAAGCTTTTGGGTGAGCATTTCTCGTAGATTTGAGCTCTGTTCTTGTAGTTAATACCTGCGTAGATGTTTAGAACTTGAGGTTGCGTCTGGCCGTAGGTATTAGAATGTTCAGGCTTAGAATTGTGCTTGATATAAGCTGATTTTCGAGACTTTGAAAACAGATTTCAGCTTCCAGGAAGTCTCTACCGCGTGCGTTGAGCCAGGAGAAAGCTGGTTGCTGGCCGTGTGTTTGCCGTGCCTTTTTGTGGAATCTGTGAGGTAGAATTTGTGGAATTGAGGTACGAATTGAGCAGCCCTTAGCAGCTTTAAGCGTGAACATGCTGTGACTGATGTTGTGAGACTTGCTGCTGTGACTTACGTGAATCAGTGTGTTGAATGATTAATTTACATTCTGTTTTACGTATTGATTTTGTATGCATTGCTTATTGGATATTGAATTGGCATACATGCATACATATTGAGCCTTGACAGATTGATTTGACGACCTGATTGGGTGCCACGTTGTGACCGGCCGACTGATGAGTCGTGCCTGAAAAGTCCAACGCTATCATCGGAGTGGTGACTACCGGATTCGAGTGTCTACCACCGAGCTGTGATGGGCTGACGGGCCCCGATGAACACGGATCGATGATTCCACCGGCTGATTGGCGGTGCGTGATATAGAGGCTTGATTTGATATTCCAGTTGATGGACTGGTCTAGCTATCCGATTCTTTGATAGCCCTCATGCATTCATGATATTGATTTATAGCATGTTGCATGTTTAGCTGTTTTGATAGCTCTTCGTACTGAGGCTTGACCTCGTATTTGTTTTCCTGCTTTTGTGTCTTGGGCCTGTGTTGCCCATTTGCAGGATCTTCAGGTAGCCAGGCTGGACAGAGTGGAGGTTCAGCTGGTCGATCCCCTTTCCCATGAGTCCCAATTATATTTATGATATGTACTAAACCGGGGGATGCCCCGCGTTTCTGTGTATTGAGGATCTGTATTCGATTTGATTTGTTGTTGTTACCTGATTGTATAAGTTTGAGATAATTTATATTTTCATTATCGATATTTTGAATGTATGTTTTTACGTTCATGCCCAAATGATTTCGAAAAATTTTTAAGCCCTGATTTTTATCTTCCGTGTTTATGCGTTTATTATGTGTTAATTGTGAGTAATTAGCACGGGGCCTGACATTTTTGGTATCAGAGCTTAAACTGGGATAAGCTCAATTTCTTTTGATCACACTCGAGTCTAGGCACAGAGTTTTGAATTGATTTTTGTTGACTCTGTGGCTTATGTGATTATTATCTTCCGTGATGTTTATCTGTCGTGAGAGCTTACCTCTAGACTTGTGTAGATGCCGCCGAGGAGAGGTAGATCTAGACGTTCCGCTGAGGGGTCTAGGGCTCCATATAGTGATGAGGATGTTTATCGGGTGGATGATGTGACTCGACGGATAGGTGAGATGGAACTAGTTTTATCTCGATTCCAGCGTACGAACCCTCCGACGTTTGCTGCTACTGAGGGTGGTGCGAAGGCTTATGCTTGGCTAGTCCAGATGGAGGAGTTGTTCGATACCTTGGAAACGCTCCGAAAAAGAGATTGAAGTTGGCAGTGCTGCAGTTGCGGGATGATGCACAGCACTGGTGGAGAGGTACCTCTAGGATGCTTCGTGATAGTGGGATGGTGATAACCTGGGAGAGCTTCTGTGAGGCATTCCGTCAGGAGTATACCCCGGAGTCCTACTACAGCAGCCGAGAGCGTGAGTTTGATAACCTGAAGCAAGGGACGATGCGAGTAGCCGAGTATGTGAGGCAATTTTCTGCACTTTTGGTGTACATGCCACATGTAGCGAACCAAGAGCGGACGAAGAGGAACAAGTTCATGAAAGGGTTGAGACCTGATCTTTACCGGATGGTGTTGGCGACCTTCATGGAAGCTGTGAACAATGCGGTTGATATTTAGGAGAGTTTGATGGATCCTGATACTCTGGTGCAGCAGACGACTGGACGCGTTTCTCAGCCAGTGCAGGCGGTGTCGCAGTCGTATCAGTCTCGTCAGGGGTCACAACAGTCGAGTCGCCATCAGTTCCGACCTCAAGGGAAGCAATTCAAGAAGAAGGGCAACTCGAGTTCCTCTGGTTCCAGAGTTCTGGTTCTGGTAGTGGTTCGGGCAGTGGTTCTGCCAGCGGATTTTGTGGACAGTGCGGAGGGAGACATGAGACTTCGCAGTGTCATGGAGTTCGAGGACTTTGCCATCTTTGTGGTCAGCCGGGACATTCGCTAGGGCGTGTCCTTCGATAGGAGGGCGATCTTCTGGACAGTCGCAGCAGGGTTCCGTTGGTGGTTCTTCGCAGCAACAGCAGCCTTTCGCTCAGTCCCAGCGATCCGGATTTCAGCCTTGTGAGCCGTCTAGGTTTGGAGGACCTTCCCGACCTCAGTTTCAGATTCCCCAGCACGCTCAGGCGAATGCTTTGACTAGAGAGCAGGCTGAGGAGATGCCTGGCATGGTGATTGGAGGTACATGCTTTATTTTCGATTATCCTACGAGAGTTCTTTTTGACACTGGTGCATCACATTCTTTCATATCTGAGTTGTTTGTGTTTGAGCATGGGTTGAGTTCATCCCCATTGTGTGATGTCGTGTCTGTGTCTATTCCTGCTAGTGTGAGTCTTTGGTCCCGAGAGGTAGTGATTGATTGTCTGATTAGATTTGATGAGCATGTTTTGGTCTCCAATCTGATTGTTTTGGAGATTAGAGATTTTGATTGTATCTTGGGGATGGATGTACTGTATAGCTATAAGGCTACGGTTGATTGCTTCCATGGTGTGATGAGATTTCGCCCTGATTCGGGTGAGAAGTGGGATTTCTACGGTGCTGATTCGCGTCCGAAGATTCCTCTGGTTTCCGCTATGGAGATGTTTAGCCTGTTATCGCTAGGAAACGCTGGATTCATGATCTATGCGCTTGACGGTTCCCAAGAGCAGCGATTGGAGTTGAGTGATATCCCGATCGTCCGAGAGTTTCCCGACGTGTTTCCAGATGAGATTCCTGGATTCCCTCCGAGACGTGAGATCGACTTCAGTATCGAGTAGGTGCCCGGTACCGCCACGATTTCTAGAGCTCCGTATCGGTTGGCGCCAACAGAGTTGAGAGAGCTGAAGGATCAATTGAGAGATATTTTGGAGAAAGGCTTCATTAGACCGAGTATGTCGCCTTGGGGAGCTCCGATTCTCTTCGTGAAGAAGAAGGATGGATCTATGAGGATGTGTGTGGATTTCTGATAGTTGAATAAAGCGACGGTAAACAACAAGTATCCTTTGCCGAGGATTGATGACTTGTTCGATCAGTTGCAAGGATCGATAGTTTACTCGAAGATTGATTTGCGCTCTGGTTATCACCAGTTACGGATTAGAGACGCAGACGTGGCGAATATAGCTTTTCGGACTCGATATGGGCATTATGAGTTTCTGGTTATGCCTTTTGGGTTGACGAATGCCCTCGCTATCATTATGGATTTGATGAATCGCGTCTTTAGCGAGTATATTGATCGGTTCGTGATCGTCTTCATAGATGAAATCCTGGTGTACTCGAGGAGCTTGAGAGAGCATAAGGAGCATTTGAGACTGGTGTTTCAGAGATTGAGAGACTCGCAGCTTTATGCCAAGTTCAGCAAGTGTGAATTTTGGCTTGATTGGATTATCTTTTTGGGTCATGTGATTTCAGCACAAGGGATTTCGGTAGATCCGAGTAAGGTCGAAGCAGTTCTTAACTGGGAGAGACCTAGGAATGTTTCTGAGATCCGTAGTTTCTTGGGATTGGCTGGCTATTATAGGCGTTTCATCGAGAAGTTCTCTTCGATAGCCAGGCCTCTGACTCAGTTGACTCAGAAGGATAAGAGATTTGTATGGACTGATGAATGCGAGAACAGTTTTCAGACGTTGAAGGAGAAGTTGACTACTGCTCCTGTGTTGGCTCTACCGTCTGGATTTGGAGGTTTCTTGGTGTGCTCCGATGCTTCTCTCAATGGTTAGGATGTGTTCTAATGCAGAACGGGTACGTGATTGCCTATGCATCTCGACAGTTGAAGCCTCACGAGACGAGGTACCCTGTGCATGATTTGGAATTGGCTGTGATAGTGTTTGCCTTGAATATTTGGCGACATTATCTGTATGGTGAAAAATTTGTGGTGTACACCGACCACAAGAGCCTGAAGTACATCTTCACGCAGTCAGATTTGAATATGAGACAGCGGCGATGGATGGAATTGCTCAAGGACTTTAACTGTGAGATTCAGTACCAGCCTGGGCGGATGAACTCAGTAGCAGATGCTTTGAGTAGGAAGACCCTGCCAGCGATGCTTTCGTTTCTGAGTGTCTCGAAAGTCTATGAGCAATTGAGTACTTCTGGTCGGAGATTTCAGCCGAGCGATCAGTACTTCATGGTTTTTACGATTCAGGTTGAGCCACAGATTTTGCATGACATCAGGGAGGCGCAGAGGACTGATCCCTATATTCATGAGTTGAGGATTAAGGCCCAAAATGGTCAGTCTGATGATTTCTCTGTTTCTTCGGATGGATTTCTGAGATTTCTAGGGAGGCTAGTGGTTCCGAACCTGAATTATTTGAAAGAGACCATCATGATTGAAGCGCATTGTAGTCGGTACAGTGTGCATCCGGGTGAGAGGAAGATGTATCATGCCTTGAAGTCTCACTACTGGTGGGCAGGTATGAAGAGCGACATCTCTGGTTTGTTGCTCGATGTCTGAATTGCCAGCAAGTCAAGGCTGAGAGGATGAGACCTGGTGGTTTGCTGCAGAGTTTAGAGGTGCCCCAGTGGAATTGGGAGCACGTCGCCATTGATTTTGTGACTCATCTACCTCGATCGAGTAGGGGATGTGATGCGATCTGGGTTGTGATTGATAGACTTTCGAAGTCCTCCCATTTCATTCCCTATGATGTGAGTTGCTCTATGAAGAAAATGGCGAAATTGTACATCGACCATGTGGTTAGATTGCATGGAGTTCCGGTTTCGATAGTGTTCGATAGAGATCCGAGGTTCACTTCTCGATTTTGGAAGAGTTTGCAGGCAGTGATGGGTTCGAGATTGGCTATGATACGGCCTATCACCCACAGACAGACGGACAGTCTGAGCGGACTATCCAGACTTTAGAGGATATGCTGCGTGCAATTGTGATGGATTTCAGCGGTGGCTGGCAGGATTTGTTATCCTTAGTTGAGTTTTCTTATAACAACAGCTACCAAGTGACTATCGGAATGGCTCCATTTGAGGAATTGTATGGTCGAAAGTGCAGATCCTCGATTTGTTTGGAAGATGTTGGTGAGAGACAGCTTTCTACACCGGAGTTTGTTCAACACATGAAGGATCAGATTGATTTGATTCGGAGTAGAATGAAAGCTGCTCAAGACCGTTTCTCTAGCTATGCTAATAGAAGACGCAGACCTTTGGAGTTTGAGGTTGGCGACCAAGTGTTTCTCAAGATTTCTCCGCTAAAGAGCGTGATGCGCTTTAGATTTAAAGGCAAATTGGCTCCCAGATTCGTTGGTCCCTTTGAAATTGTTGAGCTTATTGGACAGTTGGCTTATAGATTGAAGCTGCCCGAGGAATTAGCAGCGATGCATGATGTCTTTCATGTGTCTATGTTGAGAAAATATGAGCCAGATCCGTCCCATGTTTTGAGAACTGACGATGTTGAGCTGGATTCTGCCTTGAGCTATGTCGAATATCCGATGCAGATTCTGGATAGAAGGAGAAGCAGTTGAGAAACAAGATAATTCCGTTGGTGATGGTCCAATGGAGCAAGCATGGCCGAGAAGAATCAACCTGTGAAGTTGAGGAGAAGATGAGACAAGACTGGCCTCATCTGTTTGAGCACTGATTGTGCAAATTTGTCCAGGTAAATTTCTGGTTTTTCTTCGAATTTGAGTAGCTCTTTGTGTTGATTTGAATGTTTGATTGTTTCTGCCTTGGTTTGCCTTTGATTTCGAGGACGGAATCTCTTAAGGTGGGGAGAATGTGAGGAATCAGATTTCAAGATTTGTGATTAATCAGATTTTGGAGTAGGATTAGTCACGAGAATTAAGATTTTTGATTTCTGGACTTTCGGATTTTTGTTGAAATCTGATTTGAGGAAATTCAGATCTCTAGTTGGAGTTGTCCAGATTTTAGTTCGGGTTTATCGGGTGAAATCTGGTAGTGATTGGAGTTGAATTGGCTAAGTTGAGGAAGGAATCTGTTTTTCCTTAGCGTTGCGTGAAGTGCCGCGAGAATTGAGTAAACCGGTGTCGTGCTGGTGAGGTCTGGATGACCAAGAGTGAAGCGCTTTCATTTCGAGGAAATTCAGATCTCTAGTTGGAGTTGTCCAGATTTTAGTTCGGGTTTATCGGGTGAAATCTGGTAGTGATTGGAGTTGAATTGGCTAAGTTGAGGAAGGAATCTGTTTTTCCTTAGCGTTGCGTGAAGTGCCGCGAGAATTGAGTAAACCGGTGTCGTGCTGGTGAGGTCTGGATGACCAAGAGTGAAGCGCTTTCATTTCGTAAATTCAGATGTCAATGCTAGTCAACGGCACTATAGCGGGTGATCGCTGGATTGAGAGATCTGGTCTCATTGTATTGAACGCGGGTGATTTTTCGCGTGTAGAGATCTGGTAGTATAGCGCGTTTAGTCGAGAGATCTGTTTCGAGCGATAGCGTTGTAATTTGAGGAGAGATCTGTTTCGCTGTGCGACGTCGTTTGGATTAGTGGCTACGTCGTCGTTTTAGCATTATGCGTTGCTAAGGCGTAGAGATCTGTTTTAGTGGTAGCGCTGAGATCTGTTGTGTTGAGCGCTGAGATCTGTTTTGAGCGAAGCGGCATCGTTCGTTTAAGTTGCTGCGTCGTCATTTTGGAATCCTCAGCGTTTAGCGTGTTTTGTTTTGCGCGAGCGAGGGATCTGGTTTGTGTTACCGTTGGAAAGACCAGATGTCACCGAAACGCTGTCGTTTGACTTGTGAGCGGGCGTTTGTTGTGAACGCTGGAATCTGGTGGTTATTAGCGTTATTGAGAGATATGTTTGACGCTAACTTAAGTTGTAGGAATCTATTTTTGTCGGTGTTTGACTTATACAGTAGCGATGGAATTGAGGAATATAAATAGAAGTGTCAAACTACACTTAGTATATTTCTCAACCCGATATTTCTTATCCTTCTGTTCGAACCCTCGACTTGCTACTGTTCACCGTAACTTTCCACAGCCAATTCCCGTCGTTCCCAGCCTCTGTTTTTTATAATCTTGGTGGCGCTGGACTCTCCTAGTTTAGCTCTTTTGATTTCTACCCATTTCGAACCCTGAATCAGCGCGGGAGTGGAGGCATGAAGCTGTTGGTGTTCGAAGCTGTTGGAGAAATCTGTGCCGTGTGTTTCTCCTGCATGTTTAAGCTTTTGGGTGAGCATTTCTCGTATATTTGAGCTCTGTTCTTGTTGTTAATACCTGCGTAGATGTTTAGAACTTGAGGTTGCGTCTGGCCGTAGGTATTAGAATGTTCAGGCTTAGAATTGTGCTTGATATAAGCTGATTTTCGAGACTTTGAAAACAGATTTCAGCTTCCAGGAAGTCTCTGCCGCGTGCGTTGAACCAAGAGAAAGCTGGTTGCTGGCCGTGTGTTTGCCGTGCCTTTTTTTGGAATCTTTGAGGTAGAATTTGTGGAATTGAGGTACGAATTGAGCAGTCCTTAGCAGCTTTAAGCGTGAACATGTTGTTATTGATGTTGTGAGACTTGCTGCTGTGACTTACGTGAATCAGTGTGTTGAATGATTAAGTTACATTCTGTTTTACGTATTGATTTTGTATGCATTGCTTATTGGATATTGAATTGGCATACATGCATACATATTGAGCCTTGACAGATTGATTTGATGACCTGATTGGGTTCCACGTTGTGACCGGCCGACTGATGAGTCGTGCCAGAAAAGTCCAACGCTATCATCGGAGTGGTGAATACCGGTTTCGAGTGTCTACCACCGAGCTGTGATGGGCTGACGGGCCCCGATGATCACGAACCGATGATTTCCACCGGCTGATTGGCTGTGCGTGGTATAGAGGCTTGATTTGATTTGCCAGTTGATGGAGTGTTCTAGATATCCGATTCTTTGATAGCCCTCATGCATTCAGGACATTGATTTATAGCATGTTGCATGTTTAGCTGTTTTGATAGCTCTTCGTACTGAGGCTTGACCTCGTATTTGTTTTCCTTCTTTTGTGTCTGGGGCCTGTGTTGCCCATTTTCAGGATCTTCAGGTATCCAGGCTAGACAGAGTGGAGGTTCAGCTGGTCGATCCCCTTTCCCATGAGTCCCAGTTATATTTATGATATGTACTGAACCGGGGGATGCCCCGCGTTTCTGTGTATTGGGGATCTGTATTCGATTTGATTTGTTGTTGTTACCTGATTGTATAAGTTTGAGATAAATTATATTTTGATTATCTATATTTTGAATGTATGTTTTTACGTTCAGGCCCAAATGATTTCGAAAAATTTTTAAGCCCTGATTTTTAGCTTTCGTGTTTATGCGTTTATTATTTGTTAATTGTGAGTAATTAGCACGGGGCCTCACAAGTAGACACATTGAATACATCCAAGCTGAGATATCTACGGCACCTTAAATGCTTGTACTATGAAAGTATATATTCAATAAATGCATGTCCCTTTTTGGTAAATCTGCGCCCTCTTCAGTATGGTGTCATATCCCTGCATTTCTGGTCTTAGTTTCAAGTGGTTTCAACGACCACACATCATTGCAGAGATGTCAACTGAATAGCTTCAGATAGCATAGTACTTTAGTCATTCCAAATTTCAAATTCCTTATGTCTTTGTTATACCCAGCTGAATTTCACTTCCATGTATCGAGCTGATAAACTCTTATGAAATTCTGGCTGATATTGCATTGTCTACTCATCCAGCTGATTTTGCTTTTTAATATCTCAGTATCTAGCTGGTTCACTCATTCGCTGGTTTCTTGTGCTTTAAGTCGTTCAGCTTTTTGAAATATATCTTCAGGCTGCTTTGACTTAATACTTCGAGCTGATTTCTTTGTTGAGCGTGATAAGTCTTGTCTGGTCCCTGACGCTTTGGTTTGGGTGATCTCTTTTATGGATTCTTTTTCCTTTTAAGTATTTCATCAAAAAACTTCTTGAATTTATGTCCCAACAGGATCATTCGTCAATCCGAACGGCATCACAAGAAACTCATAATGCCCGTATCTTGTCCTGAAAGCCGTATTAGCCACATCAGCATCTCTAATCCGCAACTGATGATAACCAGATCGCAGATCAATCTTGGAGTATACTGTCGATCCCTGCAGTTGATCAAATAGATCATCGATTCTTGGCAAAGTATACTTGTTCTTCACTGTCGCTTTATTCAGCTACCGAAAATCCACACACATTGTCATAGATCCATCCTTCTTCTTCACAAAAAGAATCGGAGCTCCCCAAGGCGACATACTCGGTCTGATGAAGCATTTCTTCAAAAGATCACGCAACTGATCCTTAAGTTCCTTCTGCTCAGCTGGCGCCAACCGATATGGAGCTCTCGAAATCGGGGCTGTCCCTGGCACCAACTCTATGCTGAAGTCAATCTCTCTTCTTGGAGGAAATCCAGGAATCTCATCCGGGAAAACATCTGGGAACTCTCGAGCAATAGGGACATCACTCAACCATATCTTCGATTCATGGGAAAAATCCAAGGCATAGATCATAAACCCTGAATCTCTAGCGAAAACAAGCTAAACATCTCCATGGAAGACACTAGTGGAATCTTAGGTCGCGAATCAGCACCATAAAAATTCCATTTCTCTCCAATCAAGGTCTAAATCGCACCAAACCATGAAAACAATCAACAGTCGCTCTATAATCCGACAACACATCCATACCAAAGATGCAGTCAAAGTCTCTAACTCCAGAGAATCAAATTAGCCACCAACACGTTCTCATCAAATCTAATCACACAATCCAACACCACCTCACGGAACAACAAACTCACGCCAGCAGAGGTAGATACAGAGACAACATCACATAGTGGGGAAGAACTCAACCCACACTCATACACAAACAAATCAGATATAAAGGAGTGTGATGCTCCAGTATCAAACAAAACTCGTGCAAGAAAATCAGAGATAGAACAAGTACCTGCAATCACTCCCCCAGGTATCTCATCAGCTTGTTCTCTTGTCAAATAATTCACCTGAGCTTGCTGCGGTCCCGGAAACTGAGGTCTCGAAGATCCTCCAAACCTGGACGGTTCAAAAGGTTTGAATCCAGATCGCTGGGACTGAACAAAAGGTCGGTCTCTACGAAGAACCACCAGCTGAACCTTGTTGCGACTGACTCAAGGACTTTCCACCCATCAAAGGACACACTCTAGCGAAATGTCTTGGTTGGCCACACTGATGGCAAAAACCGCGAACTCCATGGCACTATGAAGTCATATGCCTATCTCCACACTGTCCACATGTCACACTTCCTGATCCACTGCCACTAGAACTGACAGAACCAGACGAGCTCAAATTCGACCACCTCTTAAATTGTTTCCATCGAGTCTTGAACCTCTGGAAATTATACTGCTGCGACGTCTGAGGAGGCTGTGGCTGCATCATCTCTAGCATAGGTTGAAATATGCGTCCAACGGTTGGCTGAACCTGATTCTGTGCTTCCAACACACTCTCCTCAATGTCCATCGCTCTATCCACAGTCTCAGCATAAGTCGCAGGAGAACCAGCCAACACCATACGGAAAAAATCAGGCCTCAACCCTCTCAGAAACTTGTTCCTCTTCGTCCTCTCCTGGTCAGCAACATGGGGAACATATGACAGAAGTGAGCAAAACTGTCTAGCATACTCGGTTTCCCTCAAGTTGTGAGACCCAAAAGATTTGTGGATTAATTAAGTTAATTAATCGGGTTTAATATAGACCAGATTTGGCGTGAACAAATCTGGGATGGATCAGCTTTGAGCTGGTATGCTTGGTGAGTGTATCTGGTTTCTCTATAAAATTGTGTGTTGGAACATCTCTGGACAGTTGTAGAGTTCTACGGGGTAGTAGGAAGATTTGGAGAGTTGAGAAGTATTGTTTGAGGACATAAGCTTTGGCGCTGGTTGATTGTAATCGAAGCTAGTGGTGAAATATGGTTGTCGCAAAGTATTTTGAGTTCGCTATTGGAATATCCTGCGCGGGTAGCGAAACGCTGTTGTTTGGGAGAAACCAGATTTGAGATGCATTAGTTGTTAGTGTTGTGTGAACCGACCTGGTTAGAGGGTTTGGTGTAGATCGGTTTTGGGTTGTCTAGACTGAAAGGCAGCGCGATGTCGTTTTAGGTATTAGCGAACATTGGTTAGTACTTATGTGAGATCTGGTCATTCAAATCTGAGTTGCGATGTGACGCCGTTTAGCGATAGCATATTTGGTTTTAGCGGGATGATGTGCCCAGTGGAATAGTGGACTAATGTACGACGTCGTTTGGTAGTAGCGTGCTGGGTTAGCGTATGATCCAGATCTGGAGTGGTACTCAGATCTGAGTGGGTATCAGCTTTGAGCCAATGTTTTTGGTGGTTACTGTTCATCAGATTTGGGGAACTTAAGTTGTATTTATAGAGGACTTTGACTGGTCTCGCCATTATTTTCCCGACACTTAGAAATATTTCCCGTAAGCTTACTCTGTCGTGATACCCTAGCTACTGTTAACCGAACCTTATCTTCTCCGATTGTCGGCTGCAGAATACTCAGATTGGAGCAGGAGTGGTAGTTCTGTACTCCTCTTGCCAAGACGTTTCTTCTTATACCATTTTCGAAGGCTTGAGTTAAGCCGGAAGAAAATCGCGAAAGGAGCTACCTTGTGTAGTCTGTTAGCATTTCGACAGATTTGCTTTTTTGTTCAGGTAGTGCTTTCGAGTAAGAGCTAGATCCTCCCTTACGCTTCGTTTAGAGCTGTCTGTTATGCTTGAAGGGTAGGATAGAGCTGATGGAGCTCGTAGCTCCTACTTCGTAGTTCTGTGCTACAGTCCCTGAGTTTTGTTGTTGTTGGTTGGCCAAGCTGGTAGCAGATTTGAGTTTCTCGGGACATTTATTGTGGTAATTACAGCTCAGAAACTGAAGGTACGGATGTGAGCTTGTTTACATGTGTCGCTCGAACCCATGGGAATCACGAATTGGGGTGAATGAAATTTTTAAAATAAAAAGAAGGGCTAAAAGACAATTTGTTATAAGTTGTATTTCTTATAACTTAAAAAGAAATTTAAAACACTAATACAAAAGCTGACAAACACTTATACACTTGCGCGCCAACTACTAACTAACATTTGCGGAAAACAAATTCTATTATATATTGCAATTGCGGTGTACAACAACTGATATTCTATATGAACTACTACTGTTGCAACTGATTTACTACAGTCTTTACAAAAGATAAAATAACATTAGACTTGACACGGAAAATGCTGGCCATTGACAAACACACACCACCCAGCAGCTGATTCTAGTTCCACCTCACGTTCTCTCCTCAACTGTCGATAGATTATTCAAACTGGACAATCCCTCAGGAACAAATAGAAAACATATACAAAATAGGATTCACTGATTTCAAAACTACTATGTCTGTCAAAACACACGAAGAAACATTAAGTATTCAAGAAGATAGT
>KV017468.1:0-13501 GCA_001598015.1 Dorcoceras hygrometricum
ATGTGGGTTTATAGACTCTTGTATTTGACAATATTTATATATATGATATTCGCATTTATTTATGGCATTCTTTACTTTCATTGTGTTGTATGATGATTAACAATTGCGTTGAGTAAAGACCTAGAATGCACTATAGTGTATGTTATATGTGATAGTGGGCTATCATGAAACACATCTAATAGTCACTGTGTATTCTGAATTAGTTCCTAGTCGATTGGGCCGTCAAAATGAGGATAAGGCCGCCCGAGATTGAGACTAGTATCTGCGATGCGAAGTACCATGTTTCATTGGTAGGGAACATTGTGATGTTCTGAGCATACAGATAGATAGTGACCTGGTGATCTATCGAACTACCCTCGTTCGGACTTTTCAAGTGGTTACCATTTGTCGAGTGGATAAGTCCGAGGTCTTGGTTGTACTGATTAGTCCTCACGACTCGAAACGTCATTGAGACTCTACATGATAGGCGTCTCACTTTGACTCGTTTGCCGACTCACTTGGGGTCATCAGGCAGTGGGATTGGGTGAGACCCCGATGCATGTAGGAGTCGATGCATCGTTGTCGAGGATTCACCGCTCGCAGACATGCGTGGATATCCTATGCTATCTGAGGGGATAATAGTGTATAAATCTCTGGCCAGAGTACTAGAAGTGTTTTAGGTAAATGTGTTTACCTTGTTACACTCGCGATGTCACTATTTGATCTCCAAGATGTATGCATAGCTATCGGATCTTTAGCGACTCTCGATTTACCAATGGTCGTTGATCTGATCGGGATATATGGATTGAAAGGACCGTACTGTATGCTAACCACGACCAACTGGTTCTTGTAGGCACTATCAGTGATACCTAGGGGATCATGGGGCGATGTTGCTAGACGCTCTTACCATGATCCGATGGGCAAGTCAGGAATTATGATTCCGGAGCCACAATGGTTGTGGGTCCACGGCTAGCTGTATCCCTGAACCATTGAGGGTCACACAAGTACTGGATTCGAGATTCCCCCATGGATACTGAGCTCAATGTGTTGAGCAAAGGAAGAGGATTTTGGGGAGTGCGACTTCCTAAAAGTCAACAGGGGTCAAATCGTGATTTCCGCTGTTGAGGGGCAAAACGGTCATTTTGCACTGGGGTTCTGAAAAATGGTTTTTTAGATCATAGTATTCAGTTTTGGAAACTGAGTCGATCGGTCCGATCTGATCGGTGATCGGAGTTACGATGAAGTCACAGTGATAGGGATGAATCGAATGTTCACCCGTTGGACCCGGGCCCGTTGTGCCGGTCCAAGTCTATCACAAGTCTATTTAATTAGACTAGGACTTCATAACTCAAGAGACAACTTAATCAATCATAACACTTGATTAAAACCCTAACCCTCGAGCCAAAAAGCCGCCGCCCCTTTCTTCTCCAACCTCACGCCGCCGCCGGTGCACGCCGCCGCCGCCGTCGCTCGCCGGACTTGCTCCGGCCAACTTTTCGAGGAGAATCCGTTGGCGATAAAATCCTTCAGTCTTCTAGTGTAGGCTGATCGGAGGGAGATCTTTTCCGGTCGTGGACCTGATTGACGGATCTACCGCCGCCTACCGTGAAGAGCCGGCGTTCTTGTAATTCCGGTTGGAGCCAGGCACGAGTTGCCAGCAAGGTAATCCACAAAACACCCTATGGTTGTGTTTGATTTTGAATTGTATTGATCGTCTCTCCGCCCAATTTTTGTTCTTCCGCTGCCTCGCCGGGAGGCGTGATCCGGATCCGCCACGGTTCACCAACAGTAATAACATAACAGACATCGCATAATGGTAATAAACTTAACGAACTTCACGAATGATTGTTACAACACGAAATCATATTACATTAATTATGTTGTACAATCACAATTTCACACAATGGTAATGACATAACAGACAACACGAACGACCATTACATATCTGCTCTTCTTTGACGCTCTCTTATTACCGCACTATCCATTTCGTTTCGCAATCGAGTTGTTATGTCCTTGCCCGATCTTTTTCTTTCACGTCTACATGGATTGTGTTGCAATTGAAACTCCGGTTCATCCCAGTATCTTTCATCAGCAAGAGGTTCAAATCTAGTCTACATGGATTGTGTTGCAATTGAAACTCCGGTTCATCCCAGTATCTTTCATCAGCAAGAGGTTCAAATCTACGATAGCTAAGTACTCTGGTAAATTATACCACGATTGCACAAGTGTAGCAGGATCTAATGAGTGTAATTTTGCTGTACAAATGGCATGAGAGAATGGAATGCCAAAAATTGTCCATTTTCCACATGAACAATCACCTGTTGATGTACGCACAACCTGAACATGTTTCCCATGACTTGGTCGTCCAGCTGTAGCAACTGAAGAAGTTTGGGTTCTAACATCGTAGTTGGTAACACGATGCTCGATGGATTTTCGTGACCATTCCTCAAACTTTCGAAGTGCGTAGTATGTCCACGGATGATTTTGTTGAATCATACGTTGTCCTTTGGTAACACGTTCTATGAAGTATTGTACACACCTCGACAGAGTTAACTGTAATATTGCAGAAATTGGTAGCCTGCGAGCACCTTTGAGAACACTATTCAGGCACTCAGACATATTCGTCATCATCACCCCACGTCGTCAACCATCGTCATGTGCCAAACTCCATTTCTCCTTTTAAATGACGTTCAGATATCTGTGAGCCAGAATATTTTTGTTCTTGATGGCCTCCATTATCGCATCGAACTTACAGATCTGATGTTGTGTACCTGCTGCCCAACACAAATCTTTCAAAATGCACATCTTTGAACTTAGAGTTGAAATTAGAACAGACGTGTCGCAAACAAAAAAGATGGACACCATGTGGAGGCTGGAAATAGGGTAAATCATCAACTGCTAGCACAATTTCCTTATTTCTATCAAAAATTAGGCACACACCATTTGCTCCTCGAACCACACATCTCCCAATAATTTCTAAGAACCATTTCCATGAATCAGAAGTTTCTTCATCCACTACGGCAAAAGCATCCACTACGGCAAAAGCTAGTGGTAGCACTTGATTGTTCGCATCGAGAGTAAAAGCAACCAACATTTTATGCTTATATTTTGTATATAAATGAGTACCATCAACACTAACTATTTTACGACAGTGTTGACACCCATCTATATTAGGCTTGAAAGCCCAAAACACATAATTCAAAGTCTTTACCGGATAGTTGGTTGCTCTTAGGTGCTTCCACTCCATAATTGTTCCTGAGTTATATTTCACCAAAGCATGCATATACTTTGGTAGTAGCTGAACAGACTTCTCCCACGTACCATAAACAATTTCGACCGCACGTCTCAAACTTCTCCATGCCTTCGAATACGTGATTTCGTATCCATATTTTCTTTCATATTCTCCATTATATATTTGATCTCGTACGAAGGATTACATCGTACAATACCCAACAAAGTTTGAGCAATCATGTTGTTGTTCAGGTTGTGATGATCAATTCCGATGTTGGTGGCGATACAAGTATGAGGTCCACCATATTTGGTTATTTTCCAATAACCTGTCTTCGACTTCAAAGAAGCTCGTAAACCCCAATGACACATGGTTCTAAAATTTTCTTGCACCATACCTTCCACAAAGTTCATGTGCTCTCCACTACAGTATACTCACGTCTAACAATTCTAACAGAATAATCTTTCACAGATGCAATCAGATCTTATTTATCTTTAAACATCATGTTTACAGATAACTCACCTCTCTCCGGGTTGTAGTACCCCGTCCTTCCAGAAGGTACACCAATAGAATCAGGCATCTCTTCCCAGAACATTGCAGTAAAAAAAGATGGCATATCATGTGTGCTCGAGAGAAATGGCGTGACTTGTTGTTGTAAAGTATCTCCTCGGGCTTCACGAGATGATGTCCCCTCGTGCATGTTATCCTCATGTTCATCATTAGCAGGTTCTTCATCAGACTCATCAGATGATATCTCTGGTTCGGTATCACTGTTATCAACATGTGTATTAGCGTCACCTTGATCCGGAGAAGCTAGTTCTATTTCATCATCAGCGGTGTTTGTGTCAAAATATTCATTTCCTCCGGTGACATGTTGATCCCATGATCCATGTGACGCCCGCACCCACGGGGTCACAAAATTTGGGGTGAAATAAAAATTTTCGAATAAAAGAAGGGCTGAAAGAAAATTTGTTATAAGCTGTATTTCTTATAACTTAAAAAGGAATTGAAACACGAACACAAAAGCTGACAAACACGTATACACTTGCGCGCCAACTACTGACAAACATTTGCGGAAAACAAATTCTATTATATATATATTGCAATTGCGATGTACAACAGCTGATATTCTATATGAACTACTAATGTTGCAACTAATTTAATACAGACTTTACAAAAGATGAAATAACATCAGACTTGACACGGAAAACGCTGGCCATTGACAAACACAACACCCACCAGCTGCCATCATTTTTCACCTCCTGTTCGCTCCTCAGCTGTCATACCTGCACCATTTTAAAAGCTAATGAGCCTAGGGGCTCAACAAGTAAAATCTGAGTAATAACGAGTTCATTTAACGCAGGCAGACATCTGAAACATACATAACTTGAGTTAAAGGAACATTAATGAACATATCATTCATTCGTAAACATTTCTTAAACATTTCTTTCTTTCATAAACTTGGAGATATGGGATAATATCCCAGATCTCATCATCAATATCATTTTCTTTTGATTATGGCTTAGAAGCTCTCCTTAGGTCCGTGTTGCACTTTGATCAAAATGACTTCTGATATCAGTTTTATCATATAGCTCATATGAAAGGGCAGCCGACATCTGGACAACTACTCATCCTTCTCCTTGTGACCGTCTGTTATCTATGCCATAAACCTTAAAATAACTTTTGTTCCTTTAACATCCTTTCTTTCTTTGAAATCTCTTTAAACATCATCGGGTTCCATCATTTAAAACTCTCGCTTCCCATTTTAAACTTTACTGAGTATCGAATTCGACTCTGGAAAATGTATCGCTGAAATAACATTAGACGTAACAAAGTGAAATAGTACTTTGAAACAAAACAGATCTTCACTGTTCACGTTTATCGTAAAACAGCTGCAAGAATATCCGCTAACATTGAAACAGATGTGTTAAATGAAATGACGTCGTTAGCGTAAGAAACAGACGTGGCTTGGGATACTGTTTGAATAGTGAACAGCTGTAACTATGAAATAGAATTAGTCACTCAGCTGTTAACGAATTGGTTTTGGTCAAACAGATGTCAACGCAACTAAGTTGGTCAACTCAGACGTCAACACAACTGATACAAAGGCTTTCAGGTGTTGAACAAACCAACAGCTGAATACAAATTAAAGCAACAGCTGGTTACGAACAAATGCAACAGCTGATTACGAAACAATGCAACAGCTGATTACGAAACAAATACAACTGCTGATACTTAATAATACAACAACTGTTTACGAAACTGATGCAACAGCTGATGACTTAATAATACAACAACTGTTTACGAAAACTGATGCAACAGCTGATGACTTAATAATACAACAACTGTTTACGAAAACTGATGCAACAGGTGATGACTTAATAATACAACAACTGTTTACGAAAACTGATGCAACAGCTGATGACTCAATTGCAAAAATGACAACAGCTGATGTGAGAAATTCTCGAAACCAAAAGCTGACTTTAAACTTGGTGTTGCAACATCAAAATGACAGCTATGCTATCAGCTGTTACCTATCAAACCAGACTTTATACTGATTCGACTAACACATCCGATTACATAGCGTCAAATTCCATTGTTACCATTCACCTGAAGGAAGAACATTAATGAACATACTTGAATCAAACTCGAATCCTCAGTATCCATATTTTTCTGGAAAACACTTGGAAGCATAAAAACATCATTTTGAACCCATCTTTCTTTCCTTCTTTCATGCGTAAATCATTTTAAACATGAACTTCAACATATCTTAAACATACAGGCAAGCAGATCCATAAAATGAATAAAATCAATATATTCTTTAAATGGTGTAGCAAATGATCAGTTTTTACTTGCCTTAAACAACGCTTTGCAACGATAACTAATTCTTGCAGAAATATACTCCTCGAGCAACAACACGAGCTTCTCTGGAAAATATTTTGAAGAACACTAAAGATTTTCTTTGCAAATGATAATGATCTTGCTTTCAAAACAAGTTTAAATATGGAAGGGATTAGTGGCAATGTGCTATGTTTACAAAGCATGACACACTTCAACCAAGTTGTGAAATTTTAGTAAAATTACCTTTCATCTCATTTTAAATTTGTAAAACACCAAACCCTTTTCAAAATAAATCATTTGTCCCCCTTAAAGATATTTTCAATCGATTTAAACCTGCTCATGTATCTCTCTTGGAGTCATCTGCTGGAACCAGCCACGACGCATCTTATTTTCTGAAATCAATGAAATCAACAAATGCATAACATTTAAAATTGCCATTTTGGCCCATGAAATTAATAAAATGCATAAATGTGGTCTTATGGATTTTGGGGCGTTACAACTCTACCCTCCTTATTGAAATTTTGTCCTCGAAATTTACGTACCAAATAAATATGGGTAAAGTCTTAGCATATCAGCTTCTGTCTCCCAAGTTGCTTATCGCTCCGATTGATTAGACCATTGTATCTTAACCATAGGAATTCTACGGTTCCTTAACTTTCTAATTTCTCGGAGGAGAATTATTTTTGGTCTCTCTTCATAGCTTAAATCTGATGCTAATTGAATTGGTTCATGACTTAGCACATGCGAAGGGTTAGGAATATATTTCCTCAAAGCTGATATATGGAAAACATTATGCACTGCTGACAACTGTGGAGGCAGTGCTAATCGACAGGCTAGTGTTCCTATCTTCTCTAGGATCTCATATGGTCCAATATATCTTGGACTAAGCTTTCCTTTCTTTTCAAAACGCATTACTCCTTTCATTGGATCAATTCTCAAAAATACATGATCACCCACTTCAAAATTCAGTTCCCTTCTTCGATTATCTGCATAATTTTCTGTCTGCTTTGAGCAGCTTTCATTCTTTCTCTTATCTTCTTAACAGCTGCTGCTGTTTGCTCCACTACATCTGGTCCTAAACCAGATCTTTCACCAACTTCATCCCAATGGAGTGGTGTTCTACACTTTCGACCGTAGAGAGCTTCATATGGAGCCATCTGAATCGAAGCCTGAAAACTGTTATTGTAGGCGAACTCTACCAGTGGCAAATTCAGCCCAGCTTTCTGAAAAATCCACAATACATGCTCTGAGCAAGTCTTCTAAAATCTGAATCACCCTTTCAGATTGTCCATCGGTTTGGGGGTGAAACGCAGTGCTAAAGTTCAACTTTGTACCCATAGCTCTATGCAAACTTTTCCAAAAAGCTGATGTGAACTTTGGATCCCTATCTGATACAATGGAAATCGGAATACCATGTAGCCTCACTATTTCCTTGACATACAAATCCGCGTATCTGCTCACCTCATATGTTATTTTAACTGGTAAGAAATGAGCAGACTTAGTGAGTCTATCAATTATAACCTAAATGGAGTTATATCCTTGAACAGTCCTTGGTAAACCAGTTACAAAGTCCATCACTATACACTCCCATTTACATTATGGAATGGGCAGTGGTTTCAGTAATCCAGCTGGACGCTGGTGTTCAGCCTTCACCAGCTGACATGTTAAACATTCAGCTACAAATCTAGAAACATCCCTCTTCATTCCTGGCCACCAGTACAACTGCTGGAGGTCCTTATACATTTTAGTACTTACGGGATGTACTGAGTATGGAGTTGTATGAGCTTCTTTCAAAAGACCAGCTCTCAAATCATCTACTTGGGATACCCAGATTCTCCCCATGTATCTAACTACTCCATCTTCTGAAAAGTAGAGGTTGCTGCCTCTTTCTTTATCTTGCTTGACCCATTTCTGCAACTGCTCATCTTTCAGCCGATTCTCTCGAATTTGGTCTAATAGATTTGATCTTACTGAGAGGTTTGCTAAAATCATATTACTGCTGCTGGACACTATTTCAAGTCCAAACTTTTCAATATCAGCTGCCAACGGTTTCTGGACAATCAACTGAGCTAATCCAACAGATTTCCTGCTTAAAGCATCAGCTACCACATTTTCTTTTCCTGGGTGATAGCTGATCGTACAGTCGTAGTCTTTAACCAGCTCCAACCATCTCCTCTGCCTCATATTAAATTCTTTCTGGTAAGAAGTATTTCAAACTCTTATGATCTGTAAATATCTCACACTTCTCTCCATAGAGATAATGTCTCCATATCTTAAGGACAAAGACAACAGCTGCCAGTTCCAAGTCATGCGTTGGATAATTCCTCTCGTGATCCTTCAGTTGTCTGGATGCGTATGAATTTACTTTACGCTCCTACATCAAAACAGCTCCTAAACCCATTTTGTATGCGTCTGTATAAATGACAAATTTTCCTTGATCAGATGGCATTGTTAACACAGGTGCTTCTATCAGCGCTTGCTTCAGCTTGTCAAAACTGTTTTGACATTCAGCTGTCCAATTATACTTCACCTGTTTTCTTGTTAACGTAGTCAAAGAAACAGCTATCTTAGAGAATCCTTGGATAAATCGCCTATAATATCCGGCTAAACCCAAGAAACTCCTTATCTCTGCAACAGTCTTTGGTGTTGGCCAATCACGAACAGCTTCTACTTTAGCTGAGTCGACTTATATTCCATCCTTAGAAATAATATGGCCTAAGAACGATACCTTCTCCAACCAGAACTCACATTTACTAAATTTAGCAAACAACTGTTTATCTTTCAAAATCGGGAGAACTGTTCTCAAATGTTGAACATGCTCGCATCTGGTCTTAGAGTATACTAGGATATCGTCAATAAATACCACTACGAACTGGTCCAAAAATGGTTGGAAGACCCTATTCATTAAATCCATAAAAGCTGATGGAGCATTTGTAAGTCCAAATGGCATAACTAGAAATTCATAGTGGCCATACCTAGTTTTAAAGGCTGTTTTATAAACATCTGACGCCTTGATTTTCAGTTGGTGGTATCCAGACCTCAAGTCATTTTAGAGAAAACTATGGAGCCTCTCAACTGGTCAAACAGATCGTCTATCCTAGGTAATGGATACTTATTCTTAATTGTTAACTTGTGTTAGGACCGAAGGATAGGAAATTAATGCAAGCAAGCGCTGCTACTTGTAAATAAAAATTTTTGCGCTGCTATAAAGGAGCTACAATAGCTCAAGGTTCTTGAACATTAAATAGAGCACCAAAGACAGATCTGGTATGTAATAAAAACATGCGGAAAACACCAGAAATGAATCCTAATAGTTTAAAACGATGCAAACAGATTTCTGTTAGGAATCTGTTTAACTGTGCGTGTGTGATAACTGTGTATGCGTGCGTGCTAATAATTAAATGCGTATGCGGAATACTGTAAATAAAAGAATAGCAGCTGCGAGAACTCCTAGACTCCACCAGCCCTCGGCTGTCACTCACTTGTTTTACGCCTATGTGAGAAAGGCTACAAACACAGAGTTTAACGTCGTCGTGCTTGGACGGGATCTTTTTCTGCTGACAGATATATTTGAATCAACTTAATGCTTGCGCCTGCAAGCAAGCGCTGCTACTTTGTAAATAAAAATTTTGCGATGCTATAAAGGAGCTACAATAGCTCAAGGTTCTTGAACATTAAATAGAGCACCGAAGACAGATCTGGTATGTAATAAAAACATGCGGAAAACACCAGAAATGAATCCTAATAGTTTAAAACGATGCAAACAGATTTCTGTTAGAAATCTGTTTAACTGTGCATGTGTGATAACTGTGTATGCGTGCGTGCTAATAATTAAATGCGTATGCGAAATACTGTAAATAAAAGAATACAATACAATACACAGTTGTTTGTTTATGGAAGTTTGGACATCAATGTCCTACGTCTCCCCTTCTTCCTTCTTCAGGAAGGTTCCACTAGAAGATTTGATCTACACATCATGTACAGACCCGATCTCGCAACCAGCAGCTGCGAGAACTCCTAGACTCCACCAGCCCTCTGCTGTCACTCACTTGTTTTACGCCTATGTGAGAAAGGCTACAAACACAGAGTTTAACGTTGTCGTGCTTGGACGGGATCTGATTTTGGTTTGTGATTCACTAGCTAAGCAATTTCGCACATCTCTCAAAATATGCGAGTGAATCTGTGTGTGTGAGATTTTATAGTGTATCGCTCAACTCTCAAATGAATAAATCTCACACACTGGGAAAATGCTTCTACAAAAGCTGATTGAGACTCAGCAGTCGACACTCGTTATGCGCTCCTATCTAATGGAGGTCGACTACTTCATCTCCAATTTTATTCCCTCTGTATTTTGCATTGTGTTAATTAATCTGTCAAAATCAAACTTCTTCAACAGAGAACTTCTGTATAAATAGCTTCTCTCCAAAGATATAGCCGTTAGAATAGATTCAAATATCTTCTGTGCTTGTTACGGCTAAATCGTCGTCTTCCCAAATGTGTGCAATGCTCCTCTGTATATTGTACTATTTCCCAGAATAAGACAAATCTTGTCCCCTTGATTTAAGGCATTTGCACGACTCAATTTCAGCCATTGATTCTTTCCATTTTGAGCGTTGATTGCATCCCAACAGCTGAATGTGCTCCAACAAATTGTTCAACAGCTGTTCGCTCAGCTGTTGTCTTTTCTTCGTCACAACACTTCACGCAACAGCTGGTTCACCTTCATTGCGCTACAGCTGATTTACTGTTAAGAGTTAAACGACGTCGTTCCATCTCTTGCGCTTCTCTTGTCAAATGCTGATTGGGATGACATCACTGCTGACGTCATCATTGCTGATCCATCTAGTTGTCTGCTGATATTGCTGACGTCATAGTTGCTGATCACAACTTCTTCCAATCAGCAATGCTGACGTCATCGTTGCTGATCACAGCTTCCTCCAATAGAAATACTGACGTCATCATCGCTGATTCCAGATTCCTCTTAACATCGACGTCTGATTTATTTACATTTGAGCAACAGCTAATTAACATCGTCTGGACAGCATCTGAATTACATCTTCATGCACCAGTTGGTCCAGATATCAACGTCTGATCAGACTTCACTAATCAACGTCTGATCAGACTCCACTTTGGCTTCCATCAACAGCTGATCCATGAACACCTTAGCGCATGCAGCTGGTTCATCATCCCCTTAGCGCTCCAGCTGGTTCTTATCGTTCCAGCTGGTCCATCTTCTCCTTAGCGTTCCAGCTGGTCCTTATACACCTAAGTGCTCCAGCTGTTTCAGACTCTCTTTTAGTGATTATCATAGCTGCTGGTCAAACTTGGCCTCCGCCTGATTACGAACAATTGGCTCAACTTTGGACGTCTCCATTGCTAATCCAGCTACCGTCTAAGTGATAAACCAAACCAGCTGTGAACTTTTCCTGATAAGCACTGGTCTTCACATCTTAACTAACATCTGAAATGTTCTCGATGGCTCTCCAGCTGCTGTCAGGTAACTCATCTTTTCCTGCACGCTAAGTAGGAACATTAGAAACATAGTAACAGGTTTTGTGTAATTCAAAACACATTCTGGATCTGTTATCCAGATCCATCAAATTTCCTTAGCGTCAGCTTTGTTCAATCGATATTCCGTTGACATCTGATTTACCCCAGCAGCTGAGTTCCCTGTAGGTATCTACTGTTTCACCTATTTCTCCGTTAACAGTTGAGTTAACCAAACTCAATTAGTTGACATTTGTTTACGCCAACAGTACTTTCATCTATTCAGATCTGAAAATAAAACAATAACAGATATACCAGCTTTTCTTTCATTTCTCCTATTTCGTCCCATAAGCTGAAAACAGCTCAACCGAAATAGAATCTTGGCATCCACACGGAACTCGCGCATTCCATGTCAGCTATACAAAAGAACAACAATAGTTCATAAATCATTCCTCTCCCTATCTTCATAAAATAAGCTTTTCAAAAACAGTTAAAGCATTCAAAAAAAAATAGCACATGCGTTTTAAAATAGATGCTCGTTCAAGAACAACCTGCTCTGATACCACTTGTTAGGATCGAAGGATCAGATCTCGAGATGCAATAAAATAAACAACGTAACATAAGGGAGGGGCGTGAGATCTGATCCATAAATATAATGAGGGAGCGAGCGCTACTGTTGATAAATAAAAATTTTTTCGCTGCTATAAAGGAGCTACAATATCTCAAGGTTCTTGAACATTAAATAGAGCACCGAAAACAGATCTGGTATGTAATAAAAACATGCGGAGAACACAAAAAATGAATCCTAATAGTTTAAAACGATGCAAACAGATTTCTGTTAGAAATCTGTTTAACTGTGCGTGTGTGATAACTGTGTATGCGTGCGTGCTAATAATTAAATGCGTATGCGGAATACTGTAAATAAAAGAAAACAATAAACTGTTGTTTGTTTATGGAAGTTCGGACATCAATGTCCTACGTCTCCCCTTCTTCCTTCTTCAGGAAGGTTCCACTAGAAGATTTGATCTACACATCATGTACAGACCCGATCTCGCAACCAGCAGCTACGAGAACTCCTAGACTCCACCATCCCTCGGCTGTCACTCACTTGTTTTACGCCTATGTGAGAAAGGCTACAAACACAGAGTTTAACGTTGTCGTTCTTGGACGGGATCTGATTTTGGTTTGTGATTCACTCGCTAAGCAATTTCGCACATCTCTCAAAATATGCGAGTGAATCTGTGTGTGTGAGATTTTATAGTGTATCGCTCAACTCTCAAATGAATAAATCTCACACACTGGGAAAATGCTTCTACAAAAGCTGATTGAGACTCAGCAGTCGACACTCGTTATGCGCTCCTCTCTAATGGAGGTCGACTACTTCATCTCCAATTTTCTTCCCTCTGTATTTTGCACTGTGATAATTAATCTGTCAAAATCAAACTTCTTCAACAGAGAACTTCTGTATAAATAGCTTCTCTCCAAAGATATAGCCGTTAGAATAGATTCAAATCTCTTCTGCGCTTGTTACGGCTAAATCGTCGTCTTCCCAAATGTGTGAAATGCTCCTCCGTATATTGTACTATTTCCCAGAATAAGACAAATCTTGTCCCCTTGATTTAAGGCATTTGCACGACTCAATTTCAGCCATTGATTCTTTCCATTTTGAGCGTTGATTGCATCCCAACAGCTGAATGTGCTCCAACAAATTGTTCAACAGCTGTTTGCTCAGCTGTTGTCTTTTCTTCGTCAAAACACTTCACGCAACAGCTGGTTCACCTTCATTGCGCTACAGCTGATTTACTGTTAAGACTTAAACGACGTCGTTCCATCTCTTGCGCTTCTCTTGTCAACTGCTGATTGTGATGACATCATTACTGACGTCATCATTGCTGATCCATCTAGTTGTCTGCTGATATTGCTGACGTCATAGTTGCTGATCACAACTTCTTCCAATCAGCAATG